>JAJIBD010033884.1:0-42439 GCA_021461705.1 Cryptotis parvus | reverse complement strand
CTCTCTTTCTAAGCTTGTCCACTGAAGTAAAAAGGTTCAGAGATGAACTCTGGAGACCACAGTGCTGGGCTCCTGTGAGACCTCAATAAAGTGACTTAGCTGCTTTACCGTCATGATTTTAACTTATCATATGGAAGCCATTGCAATGATTTCCAGCCATGCTGCTCTATCAAGCACTGCAACTCTTAGATATTTCTGATGATACTAGGCAAGATGCATCTTAGGTGGTTAAGAACATCTAAAAAATCCTTCATTTTCCAACATTCTGGCCTATGTTTTGTATCAAAAACTGTGCTAACAACACTGGATTTCTTTACTTTCCTTTGTTTATACATAGTCATGACCCCCTTCCACTAAAGTTATCTAGGGCTCCATGCGCTTAGAAATGGCCATAAAATTACAGAAAGGCTTGGGACCAGAGAGAGTAGTACAGAGGGTAAGGCACTTTGCCTTGCATGCAGTCAACTTATGTATTTTTTAAAATTTTTATTATACCACCAAGACATATACAATTGTTTGGGTTTCAGTCATACAGTGTTCCATCCCCTCCACCAGAACCATTTCCCAACACAAATGCTCCCTGATTCCCTCCCCTCCTCCCCCATCCAGCCTTCACAGCAGACACTTTGATTCTTTTCTTTCTCATTCTCTCTCTCTCTCCCTCACTCTCTCTCCTTCTCCTACACATTGTGGCCTGCAATACATACATTTAGAGGATATCATATATATATATATATATATGATATCATATATCATATATATCATATATATCCCTTTGTCTATATTCAATGCTCAGTTCTAGGCTGGTATTATCATTTACAATAATTATTAGTAAACTTTTCCTTTCTCTGTCTTACCTAACCTCTGACTCCCACACACTTGCAGTAGATTTCACCCACTGACAAGACCTCCTGATCCATGGTTTGCCTGGGCTTGGATATTAGTATCATACTATTTTTTTTATATCCTGCAAATAAATGCAGTCATTCTATATCTGTCCTTTTCCCTCTGGCTAATTTCACTCTGCATGATCCTCTCTAGGTCCATCCATTTATAGGCAAATTTCATAACTTCATTTTTCCTAACAGCTGCATAGTTCTCCATTGTGTAGATATACCACAGTTTCTTCATCCAGTCATCTGTTCCTCGGGCTCTCTGGTTGTTTCTAGATGCTGGCTATTGTTAACAGTGCTGCTATGAACATGGAAGTGTAGATGATGTTTCTGCTGTGTGTTTATGCCTCCCAGGGTGTATTCCCAGAGGTGGTATTGCTGGGTCAAATGGGAGCTCAATTTCTAATTTTTCAGGAATTTCCATATTGTTTTCCAAAAAGGCTGGACCAGTCAGCACTCCCACCAACAATGGATGAGAGTCCCTTTCTCCCCATGTCCATGCCAGGACTTGTTGTTCTTGCTCTTTGGATACGTGCCAGTCTCTGTGGTGTGAGATGATATCTCTTTGTTGTTTTGATTTGCATCTCTCCGATGACTAATGATGATGAGCATTTTTTCATATGTCTTTTGGCCATTCGAATTTGTTCTTTGGGGGAAGTTTCTGTTCATTTCATCTTCCCATTTTTTGGATAGGTTGGCTGTTTTCTCTTGTAAAGTTTTACCAGTGCCTGATATATCCAGACTGTTTACCCCTTCTCAGATGGGTATTGGGTGTATATTCTTTCCCACTCTGTGTACTGTCTTTGTATCTTGGTCACTCTTTCTCTTGAAGTCAATCTTTGTTTTATCTTTGTCATCCCATATAGCCCCCTGAGCCCCCACAAGGGGTGATTCCTGAGCATAGATCCAGGAGTTAGTCCTGAGCACCAGAGAGTGTGACCCAAAACAAAACAATGAGACAAAGGCTACCCATCATCACCTTGGTGTCTCATACAATCCCTTCTCTTTGTGATGTGAAGATTTGATATGATTCCTTTTTACAGTGAAAAGGCTCAGCACTAGAAACAATTTTTTCCCCTCATGTTTTTGCTCTGACATGCAACAGAAAACAATTACTTACTCTTTTCAGAAAAGGCCCCCAAAGCATTTAGGAATTGCCTCCCCTTCACACTCACCTGCTCTCCTCCTCCATGTGGTTGTCCCCAGGCTGGTGGTAGGGAACAGACCCACAGACTGCTCACTCTCCTAGCACTCAGGGTATTGACTGAATTAATCAGGGAGGCAGACTGAGGCCATTCAGCCTGAAGGCCACCTGTGCTCCAAATTTGAAAATCCATTCACTTGGGAAAAGCTGAGAGCCCCACAGAGAGTCAATGGATTTCAGTTCACTGAACATGGCTTCGGGGCAAATAAGCAATTTTATTTCCTCTTTCCCACCCTCTTAAAACATCAATGAGGTGTTTTGTGGTGTTGCTGACAGCACATGTCACTTCGAAGCTGGAAATAAAATCTTCTTTGAGCTATTTATAACTGACTGGCAAATGGAAGACTACAACTAAAGTCGAGAATCATGAGGTGAGCTGTATGCCTCCCCTTTACCGTGCAGAGGTGCTGCTCTGCACAAATCAGAGTCCGTGGATCCTAGCCTTCACCTGCAAGGGACAATGCTTGACCCCTGACTCACATGCCACTGAAAGTCTAAGGAAAGGGTGAAGAAGAGGAAAGCTAGCAAAGGAAATGAGAACAAAGACAGTGACCATTCAATTTGGGGAAAGTGCACTTTTATTAAGTGCCCTTATGTGTGCAGTTTCAAACTAAAGGGGCTTTATTTCAAAGCAGTGCCTTGTAACCTGTGATTAAGGCTCTAAACAGCTGAAGGCCTCTGGAACCCTGCTGAAATAGCATCCAATTGTCTGAAGTGCAAGGGGCACCTCTCTGGAGGGACTGTCTTTAACTTACATTAGAATCTCAAGAGTATTTCTAATCCAGGAGACATGAAATCCAACATTCCAAATAGAGTAGGGGACTACAAACTCCAATGATCACTCAATCTAGACAGTTGTCTTGGGAGAGAGGCTAAGTGAGATGGCCAGGAAATCCAGGGGAATGGAAAGCCGGGTACTCCAGCCCCCAAAGGAAGTAACAGTCACACAGCTCCAAGGAATTATTATCTATCAGAGATCAGAACCCACAGGTTCCAAATGCTCTCTTAATGAAATTGCAGGTGTTTTTGCTTGTAATCCTATTTGTTTTTATTCCTGCTAATGCAGCGTTTTAAGAAGTAACTGTGTTAGGGGCCAGAGAGATAGACCACAGGGCAGAATGCATGCATTGTGTGCAGGAGGCTCCAGGCTCCGTCCCTGGCACACTTGGGTCACCAACACTTGCCTGGTTCCTTCCCTGGCACACTTGGGTCACCAACTACCACTGGATGCTTTCCAAAAAGCCACACACACACACATTTTAAAAGTTCTATATATAATAAATGTGTCATTAAACTAAAACATTTATCAAAATATTTATGTATTATAAAATACATGTACATGGGGCCAGAGTGATAGGAAGGGCATTTTCCTTGGATGAGAGTAGATCAGGGTTAAATCCCTGGCACCCCATATGTTCCCCAGAACTCTGCCAGAAATGATCCTTAAGTACTACTAGGTGTAGCCAAAACAACAACAAATACATATATAGGCTGGATTCAGGTCCCATCTGTAAATTCTGTTCCAGTATTCTAGAGTCAGATTCCTTGCAAGGTTGCAGCTGTGAGCTTGCTCCCAGGATCTCCTGAGATGGGAAGAAATAAGCACTCACAATCAACTCCTCTCTCAATCTCTCATTGGATCTATTTTGGAATTACTCTCCACCACCCTCAGAGTCTTGCCTTGATTCAGTTCTTTGTCTGCTCCACCTCTCTGACCATCATTGCCACAGCTACTAATTGGTGCCCAGACAGACGACCAGCTAGAATCAAAAGAGGACACCTCTTCCCTTGAACATAGAAAATCAGGAGAGGTGAGTATATTTCAGATCAGTTCCATGCTCAAAGGAATAAAAGCCACCTTATTCCCCCAAATCTCACATCCCAACAGGGTAGGAGTCTCATCAAAGGTCATACACCTCACCAGAAACTCTACACCACACTCATTTCCATCCCTCACGTTCATACATTGGCTCTAAATCACTTTCCTTTCCTTGGGGAGGAACAAATGATTTGTACATGAAAAGGCCATAAATGCTCCCTTTTAAAATATTCTCTCTCAAGAAAGTAGGAGATAGGAGACTTCCTTCCCCTACAGAAAATGCAAGGATTTGGGGATGAGTTCCCAAGAAGCACAGACATTCATCATTTGAAACAAGACAGGATTGTTTATCTTCTTCTGGCAAGGCCTTAGGGCAGTTAAGAATATGCCCAAATACCTCCCCACCACCTACTTGTTTTCTTGGTTTTCTCCAGGATCTAAGGAAAATAACTGTTTTATTCCTCCATCCCCCTTGCTAGATCCGCACTTTTGGAGAGTAGGGTGTATATTTGTCTATGCACTTCTTTACCTCATTTTCGAGCACAAGACATAGCAAATTGCTAGGGATCAAGAAATTTAATTAATAGAAATGATAAAATCCTGGTGCCAATAGCACCCAAATACCACTACCACTTACCCTAACTCCACTATCCTGTTCCCCATCCCTACTCCTCTTCCTCAAGGCTATAGTATTCGGCCAATTTGAACCACATGACCATGCCACATCTTTCCGCCAGATAACAAGTCACCACTTTATAGGGTCACCTCTATAATACAAATGTGGTTCAGCATCTGAGCAGTACAAGGACTTTGAGAGCAGGACTGTCCCTCCCATCGTAACTAGCTGACCTACTCTTACTGTGCCTGTGAACCATGAGAGGGCTGGAGTGGCCTGAAAGTGCTAACAGAGTTAACAGTTAAGGGAGCTGCCACCCACAATGTGTGCAGAACTAGGTTTTACATAGATTTGGAGAGCGTTTTAACATCCCAGAAATGAGTATAGAATTTATTGGAAGGTTTCCCCAGAGGGACTAATGTGAGCAGAGTTGATTGTACACTGTCATTTTAAAAGAGATGAACATTCAGACCAAGCTAGAACAAATGGAGTTGTTTGTTCCCAGAAGGTTACCAGGTAAAGGCTTTCATGAAATCTGCCTTGTAAATAGCAGTGTGGTTTAGCTGAATAAATAAGTAGTCTCAAGCCTTTAAATATTAAGCGCTGAAGCGATAGTACAGTGGGTATTGGTAGGGTATTAATCTTGCATGCAGGCAACCCATGTTCAATCCTGCATCCCATATTGTTGCTGAGCACCATGAGTAATTTCTGAGTGTAGAGCCAGGAGTAACCCCCTGAGCCTTGCCAGGTGTAGCCCAAAAAGGTTAAAAAAAACAACTTTAAATATTATATCTTATGAGATTCAGGAAAATTACTTACTTTCCTTAAGTTCACATTTCCTTTTTAGTCATGGAAGATTGAATTAGGTATAATTCTTCTCATCTAGTAATATAATAGTCTGTGGATGTCCATGTCACCCCCAATCACACCCTTGTTTTGATTTAACTCTATGACCTGCTTTAGCCAAGGGGATCTTAGCTATCATGACAGTAACAAACTTGAAATGAGACTAGCTGTCACTAGACTTCTCTGCCCTGGTGAAATACATAAATGTTCCTGGAAGAGCTGCTAATCCTACAACCCAGAAATGAAATATGAATCTAATACACAGAGTCAGGTTTAGATAGAGCAGTGTTTCTTGACCACTTTTCTGGCTATATAGCCTTTCCAATCTTGTTTCCTTTCTGTGTCTTCCATCTTACAGTTGCCCCCCAAAGTATCATGCTATCCCCCATATAAGTCTCCACTTTGGCCCCTTGGGATATCCTGAAGGACCACATGGGACCATATAACCTCCACTTGAGAAATGTTGAACTAGATCTGTAATTTGAATGAGAACCAATAACTGAACCCATCTGAGATTAGTCTATATGCCAACTACACAATCATTGGGAAAGAACTATGAACATAGGGAGACATACTCTTTGCTTAACACCACTAGGGATTCTGTGACTGTTTGTTACTGGCAAAGACTGAAATATCCATCAAATGAGAATGAACTCTTAGCATCATCTTTTGAATTTTGAGCCATAATATTGATGATGGTCTTTTGTATATGCTGTGTCAACAGTAGATGGTTGATTCTATTATTTGGGTAAATTCATGTATATCTCAAATAGGGAGAAAAGAAGAAAATTATTCAATGTAAGCATAAATTCAAAGTGAATTATAACACCTCAATTCAGCCTTGTTATATTCAGCCTGCTCATGTCACTTCCCAACTTAAAACTAACTTACGAAGTGTCATGGAAATTATGTGATTGGTGGCTTATTATGGTTTAGCGCAATCCTTTTCAGATATCTCTCCAATCTCTCTCTCTCTCTCTCTCAGTGCTATGTTATAGTCTAAAGACCAAAATTGGGCTAATATTGCTTTCTAAGCACACAAAATTCTTTCACCCTTTGCTCAAGATACTCCATTTTCCCCATATGTCCTCCTAAGATAGAATAGCAGCCCCCTCTTATACATCTTACAGGACCCTATTTAATCTCTATGAGACTATATCATTCTTCATGGTAGGAACTGGCTTAACAATCCTTCTACAAGCCACAACTCCAAATATTCATTCTCTTCCATGCTCCTTCCACAAATAGATAATAGTAAACTTACCATTGACTTAGTTATGATATTGGTCCTTAATTTGCTCTGGCAAGATTGCTTTCTACCTCTCAAAATGCTTTCTAGAAGATGCCATATCAAGACAGCCATTAGAAGGACTATATCAAGAGAGTAGTATAACCAGGACCCCTGAAAGTCGCAGCTAAGTTCTAGTTCCATTCTAGCTTCAAGGCACACCAGGAGTTCAATTCCAAATGAATTCTCAGTTGATTTTCCAGATGCCAGCAACCATACCATCACACCAGTAGAGGGTTGTAGAGAAGAGAAATCATCCAGTTAATGCTCAAAAATTATGGAAAGTATTAATTTTCTGTTTTTGTTATGAGTTTAGAGTTGATCATTGATTTGGTAGAAGATAGCCTAAATACCTGGATTTATCTTGGTTCTCAATGACAAATAATAAAATGAATTCAGAGTTTATTAAGGGATATTTATAAACCTAAAAAGTATCAAATAAGATAAAATCAAGTGTGGGTGGGGGCTTATAAATATAGTAACAAAACCTAATTATCACACAGACTGCTCAATAGATACCTATTGTCACTGCTGCTAGTTACAGATACCTACCTCCCAACATGGTTGCCATGCTTGAGATGTCTGCCCCACTTTAGTGAGGGCTGAATGTCTGCACCTCATTCTAAGTGAATCCACATTTTCTATATTCTTTGCACTCTGCTTTTAAATTCATGCTTGGAATCATGACTTCCAGTGAGCTGATAGTGATACTCATGATAAATCCTAGATTTAAAGGAAACTAGAAATGTGTTTGTTTCTTATTATTGCACTAACAATTCATCCATACTTGTAGCTTAGATGGTACAAACTTATCCTGTTCTAATCCAGAAATCATAGTTTCATGAGCTAAAATCAAAGATCAGAGCTGTGTTCCTTTCAGAAGTGCTTGGGGAAAAATCCCTTGCTCTTTCACCTCTAAAAGCTGCCTGTATTCTATGGCCCATGATATGTTTTGTATTCATTACTCCAGCATCACTCCATCCTCATAGTTCCTTATCTGAATCATCTTCTCTCTTTCTTTATAATAATTTTAATGATTCCTATGGTTCATCTGGATAATCCCATCTCCAAAGACTTAATTTAATCAGATTATACTATCTCATTAGCCATGATAAGCATAGTCACAGATGCTGTGATAAAGGGGGGTTGTTATTCTGCCCAGCACAGTGAATCTGTCTTCTTAGAAAGGTAGAACTCAGAAACTAGAAAAAATTGTCCTAAAACAAGAAAGGGCATGGTATTGATCAATAGCACTGTTCATTCTTTCTGCTGGTCACATGGTAACATTGTACTTCCTCACCTTCTTGAAAACAATTGATCTTGCTTTGGACACAGATATGAGAAGTGACTGTGACCCTTGTTTCACATCTGGATAAGCTTTACTATCAGCATTATGAAAGTCACCTGCTTTTCCTCTTTCCCATTTCTTGACCCCTATCAAATGGTACCCTCTTTATCAGTCTGAGACTTCAAATGAGGCAGACTTCCAGATGATCCATGACCAATATTAATGATAAATAAAAACATTATCTTAAGTCTCTAAGTTTTGGGGTCCCCACATAGCCTTTCCAATGTTATAAAGCTCAGAACAGCCAAAGACATATCCACCATAATTCTATATGCTGTAATAGTATATTTCCAAGTGTATTTTCTCCAGGAATTTCTAGTCACTGTTTTCAGTTAAGCTATCTTGGCCCAAGTTCAAAATCAATGAAAGAATCCAAAAATAATCAGAAACTGGACTCAGATCTTCTAAATCCAACTGAGTATATCCTCCCATCACTGTGAATGTGGGCATCCACATAAAGTGTGCACATACACAAATACAAGCACACACAGAAAGAGACAGACCAAGGAGAGGAAACAAGCTGTTCTCACAGGAAATCTGCCTTTCCAGCTTTCCTGTGAGTTTCTCTCATGGGCACAAAAACCAGGGGAGCCAGTGGAGTGGAGAATGGGACCAACCAAGGGAGGAAAACAGCGACTCTGATTCTAAGCTGCTCAGAAGCCCAAAGGGGAATAAAAAACTAAGTCAACTGACACAGAAAAGAGATGCCCAGCTGAACAAAGAGACTTGACAAGCTGGTTATAATTATGTCTGCCACTACTCCTCAGCTTCAAGAAATGTAAGAAGACAGAAACCCAGACAGCCTGAGTCCTAGTGAGGCGAGCTAGTTAAGGGCCAGGAAAATCCTCCCCCCACGTATGTACTCACTAGAAAGGTCTTCACGGGAGATGGCTGTGTGCCAGAAAGGCAGGCCTGGAAGACAGCTTGAGGAAAAGGAGCAAACTGTTGTGCGTGGGGGTGTGATTTGGGGGGCCTGTGTATGTCAGGATGGGGGTCGGGATAGAGAATGAAAACAGAACACAACTTGCCTTAGAAATAAATTCAGGACCTTTTCTCGAAAATGTGTCTAGTACAGAGGCAATTTTCAATAAGCTTGATAGAGAGGGACTTTGGAAGTTAGGGGGAAATTAAAGGGTGAACATGATTAATATCAGGTGTACTCAGGCTATAACAAAATGAGCAGGAAGCTAAAGAAACCAAATTTAAACTTTAGCTATTTCACATTTGTTACTAATTTTTATTGTTCTTGCATTTCATAGCATACTGAAGCACAAAAATTCCATCAATAAAATTGGTTCATTTACTGTGTTTTTTAAGAAGTGTGAATGGAAAGACTGGGGATGGAGTTCAGTGACTGAATGCTTGTAAGAGGCTCTTCCTTCAGTGCCCAGCAAACACATATGCACAAGTATGAATAGACTCTCAGCACTGCAACATTTGAAGAAATAAATAAGAAACAAGTTCTGCCTTTAAATAACACACAATAAATAGACATGTATTAAAAGTTAACCATATAAGAGACCAGAGGTCTCCAAAGTGTGACAAAGGACACATTTATAAGCAGAACACAAAACAACCATTTGACAAAAGAAAATATTAAAACTTCTATTTTCACAACATTTTTAAATAAATTTTATGTATGTTTTACAATTTATATGATAAAATAATAAAATGACAATTATAAATAATAGATTAAAACATAAGTAAAATATATTTTGGAGATATGTGCCAAAACATACATTTACGGCATGCATAATCAAAAAACCCAGAAGAAGCTACAGATATTTTTATTCCCTGGTTAATAAAGCAGCAAGACAGCAGCACTTGATTCATTCTGATCTACCTTCTCATTGAAATACTTATGAAAATAGACCCGGGAGAATTAAAGGAACAGTAATACTGAAAAGCACAAATAATGTTCCATTATCTACCAGGGCCCACAAGGAATTTCTACTAAGTGGAAAATGAGAGGGGCTGTGAAGCAGAACAATAACACCAGCAGAAAGAAGATGGATTTTTCCATCATTTCCACTGTATGTTGGAGACAATACCTCAGAGATGATAACATCTTTTTCAAAAGAAAAGAGAGATGGAGACTAGTATTAATCATTTAATGCTATATAACAAGAAACATTACAGTTAATATGAAACTTTAAAATAACAACAGTCATGTATTGTTGATCCCAGTCCTGTAGACCAAAAAGTAGGAGAAACTTAGTGGGGTGGGTATGGCTTAGGTTTTCTAAGTTGATTGCTATGAGATATCACAGATCCAACTCACAACAAAACACACTCATGACCAGCAAGATAAACCTGCCATGTTGGTTTTTCTTCATGTCAAATTTTCACTGAGCTGCTTGAGGTGCTGCCGACATAGGAGCTGTCTTATTTCAAACAAAGTTTTCCAAGAGATAAAGGTAAAAGACTTCATGACTAATCTTGAGACTCACACATAGTTACTTATATAGGATTCTTCTAATTATGCTTGTTGGCCTTGCTTCAATGTGAAAAGAAGACTATGCAATGTATGAATACTAGGTGGAGGGATCCTTGAGGACACAGTAGAAACTGGCAGCAGAAGCTAGCTCACCGAAGGTCATTCCTTAGGTAGTAAGGATCCTTACTATCTATCTGTCACTTCTTACCTTAGTGTATGCACTTCTCTCTCTTAGTTCATCTTGTTCTCTCCTCTGTTATCTTTTCCTCTGTCACAAGTACTTCCTCTACTTATTTTTTTTAATTTTTTATTATACCACCGTGAGACATACAATTACATAGGTGCTCATAATTGGTTCTTGGTAATACAGTATTCCAGCACCCCTCCCTCCACCAGTGCCCCATTTCCACCACCATTGTACCCCACCCCCCCCCCCCCACCCCCAGGCTGCCTCAATAGCAGGTACCCCCGCTTTTCTCTCTCTCTCTCTGTCTCTCTCTCTGTCTCTGCATCTCTCTCCCTCTTATTTTGCACATTGTGACTAGCCCTGCAGATATTTAGAGTTTATCACTTAAGTCTCTTTGTGTATATTCAATCACTGTATCACTGTCTTCCCATTCATCATCGATTTGCTCGAGTGGGCCATGTCCTGTCTCATGCTAGTAGAGCCCAAGGCATCTGCCAGCTCCAGGAACATAAAGAGCCTCAATCCATTCCCGAATGAGGTCTATAATTGTTACTGGAATTTGGCATATATATCAAATACAACACGGGTAGCTTGCCAGGCTCTGCCGTGCAGGTAGCATACTCTTGTAGGCATCTCTAAGTCCAGCATTTATTGATGAACCGCGTGGCCGCAAGTGGCCACCGTGAGCCGGGCGCTGATAGGCTGGTCTGCTGGGTGAAGGTCTGACAAGAGAGAAGTCCGGATGTGGAAAATGGAGGCCCTCATGGAGTGGGGGGGGGTCGTCTGGCTTGTTGCGAGGCTCTGCTGGGATGGTGGGCCAGGGCTAGAACCCACCATCCCTCCCGGGCGCCTCGTGAGTGGCTGGTCACAGGGACAGCCAGTAGCAGCTCTGCCCCATGTCTGTGAGTCTCTGGACCAGCATACCTGAGCCGGATTTAAGAAAGACTGCTGCAGGGTGGAACTCGATGAGCCAGGCGCTGATAGGCTGGTCTGCTGGGTGAAGGTCTGAGCCGGATTTAAGAAAGACTGCTGCAGGGTGGAACTCGATGAGCCGGGCGCTGATAGGCTGGTCTGCTGGGTGATGGTCTGACGAGAGAGAAGTCCGGATGTGGAAAATGGAGGCCCTCATGGAGTTGGGGGGGGTCGTCTGGCTTGTTGCGAGGCTCTGCTGGGATGGTGGGCCAGGGCTAGAACCCACCATCCCTCCCGGGCACCTCGTGAGTGGCTGGTCACAGGGACAGCCAGTAGCAGCTCTGCCCCATGTCTGTGAGTCTCTGGACCAGCATACCTGAGCCGGATTTAAGAAAGACTGCTGCAGGGTGGAACTCGATGAGCCGGGCGCTGATAGGCTGGTCTGCTGGGTGGAGGTCTGACGAAAGAGAAGTCCGGATGTGGAAAATGGAGGCCCTCATGGAGTGGGGGGTCATCTGGCTTGTTGCGTAGGCTCTGCTGGGATGGTGGGCCAGGGCTAGAACCCACCATCCCCTCCCAGGCGCCTTGTGAGTGGCTGGTCACAGGGAGAGCCAGTATATTCAGTATATTCAATGGTGAGTTTTAATCTGCCATTACCATTTCCCCACACTTAGTAAAACACTGGTACCTATTTATATCCTACTAATGAATGCAGTCATTCTATATCTGTCCTTTTCCTTCTGACTAATTTCACTCAGCATGATAGTCTCCATGTCCATCCATTTGCAGGTAAATTTCATAATTTCATCTTTTCTGACAGCCGCATAGTATTCCATAGTGTAGATGAACCACAGTTTCTTTAGCCAGTCCTCTGTTCTCGGGCATTTAGGGTTGCTTCCAGATTCTAGCTATAGTGAATAGCGCAGAGATGAATAAAGAAGTACAGATAGTATTTCTGCTATGTGTTTTTCAGTCTCTCGGGTATATTCCCAGGAGTGCTATTGCTGGATCAAATGGGAGCTCCATATCTAGTTTTCGGAGGAATGCCCATATTGTTTTCCAAAAGAGCTGGACCAGTCGGCACTCCCACCAACAGTGGATGAGAGTCCCTTTTTCCCCACATCCACGCCAGCACCGGTTGTTCTTGCTGTTTTGGATGTGTGCCAGTCTCTGTGGTGTGAGATGGTACCTCATTGTTGTTTTGATTTGCATCTCCCTGATGATTAAAGATGAAGAGCACTTTTCCATATGCCTTTTGGCCATTCAAATTTCTTCTTTTTGTAAGCTTCTATTCATTTCTTCTCCCCCCATTTTTTGATGGGATTGGCTGTTTTTTCTTGTGAAGGGCTACCAGTGCCTGATATATCCTGGATATTAACCCCTTGTCAGTGGGTATGGGGTGAATATCCTTTCCCACCCCTCTGGATTGTCTTTGTATCTTGGTCACCGTTTCTTTTGAGGTGCAGAAGCTTTTCAATTTTATATAATCCCATTTGTTTATCATTGCTTCCATTTGCTTGGTCAGTGGTGTGTCGTTTTTAAAGATACTTTTAGAAAAAAAATAAATAGAAAGAAAGAAAGAAAGAAAGAAAGAAAGAGAGAGAGAGAAAGAAAGAAAGAAAGAAAGAAAGAAAGAAAGAAAGAAAGAAAGAAAGAAAGAAAGAAAGAAAGAAAGAAAGAAAGAAAGAAAGAAAGAAAGAAAGAAAGAAAGAAAGAAAGAAAGAAAGAAAGAAAGAAAGAAAGAAAGAAAGAAAGAAAGAAGAGAAAGAAAGAGAAAAAGAGAGAGGAAGAGAGAAAGAGGGAGGGAGAGAGGGAGGGAGGAAGGGAAGGAAGGAAGGAAGGAACAAACAAACTTCCCAGGAAATTATCATCTCTTCTAACTCTTTCAGCTATGTCTGGTCTGCCTTTTAACCTATAGAATTTTAATTTCTGTGATTATCATCATATTTAGAAGCAATTTTTTTTTCTTTCAAATCTGCCTAATTCTCCTTTTTATTTTTTTAAACTTTGTAAAACTTTTTCATCGTTGCCTGGGCGATAGCACAGCAAGAAGGACACTTGTGTTGCTTTGCTGCCGACCCTAGTTTGATTCCCTGGCACTGCGTATGGTCCCTGAATCAGGAGCACCACTGGTGGAGCTGCAAAACGAAACCAAAAAGTTCATCTTAGATTTGCTAAGGGTAAATTCCAATACCTGCTGTGGGGATAGGAGACTGTAACTTTACTGTTCTCTGACTCTTGTTCAAGAAGGCTTGCTTACTGATATGCTTTCTAACTGGTTTCTGAGCTCATGTTCTGTATATTGGGATGCATTTGTGAAATCTTGGAAACATTTTTGCTGAGTGTACAAACTTGAAAAAATATTTTTTGACCTTTAATCCTATCAGGTGCCTTAATACAAGACCATTATGAGTTAAAGTGTTCTGCTCTGAAGTTTCTGTATATTTCAGATGATTCCGTTTATTCCCCAGATCCATAGTTCTGCTTAAGGTCAAAGTAGATACGCTCTTTGTTCTGTCATAGTTGGTGCGCAGCTTTTCCAGGTCTACCCAAAACTGTAACGAGAATGCTATATAGTTGAGGAATCCTTTTTACTGACCTATGCAGAGCCAAGGCCTTCTCTTTTGCCCCACGAGGCTATTTAAACCCATGATTTGTGAAAACTGAGACTGGTAACTTTCTTCACAGTGGTCTATGTACTGAGGCTGCCAGAATATTCTTACCACTGTGGTTTCCTGTTCCCTATTCACTTTTGACTCCTGACAATTTTGCCTGTTGTTTTAATTGAAAATATAGCCCCATATAATTTTTAAAATAAAAATATCATATCCAAAAAAATAAAATAAAATAAAGATACTTTTTAGTTTTGATGTCATAGAGCATTTCTCCTATGTTTTCTTCGATGTACCTTATAGATTCATATCTGATGTTGAGATCTATAATCCATTTTGATCTGACTTTTGTGCATGGCGTTAGAAGGAGGTCTAACATCAACTTTTGAAAGTCTTAATTGATTCACAGTTTATAATAAGAGGGGATTAGGGAGAGGTAGACAGACAGACAGACAGACAGACAGATGATAGGTAAGTAGATAGATAGATGAAAAAGAAAGAAAGAAAGAAAGAAAGAAAGAAAGAAAGAAAGAAAGAAAGAAAGAAAGAAAGAAAGAAAGAAAGAAAGAAAGAAAGAAAGAAAGAAAGAAAGAAAGAAAGAAAGAAAGAAAGAAAGAAAGAAAGAAAGAAAGAAAGAAAGAAAGAAAGAAAGAAAGAAAGAAAGAAAGAAAGAAAGAAAGAAAGAAAGAAAGAAAGAAAGAAAGAAAGAAAGAAAATAGGGGCCGGAGCGATAGTCCAGCGGGTAGGGCGTTTGGGTTCGATCCCTGGCATCCCATATGGTCCTCAGAGCACCGCCAGGAGTAATTCCTGAGTGCAGAGCCAGGAGTAACCCCTGAGCGTCACCGGTATGACCCAAAAAAAAAAAAAAAAAAAAAAAAAAAAAGCTTTTTTTTTTCCTACCATTTTCTTTCATCTCTTCCGTCATCACTGACAGGAAAGGATAAGCACAGTTGGACTAGCTGGTTATAGAGGCTTGAACTAAACAGCACAACAGTGTGCACATTTTCTGGCTGTTAGTGGATGAATTCTTGCTTCCTGTTGTCTGACTGCCTAATAAAGTTACTCCAAATACAGTTGGTATAAGGGTCTGTTCATTTTCGCTTCCATTCTAGATGACATTCTAGAGGGGATTCTTTACTACAAACAGCAGAGTTCATTTTGCCTAATGAAAGCATAGAATGAACATTTATATTAAAGGCTATTAGAGAATTAAAATATCTCTGAGAAAATCAAAGAAATACCTTAAAATACATGAAGTACAAATGCATGTGCGTGTATTCTCTAACAAATACATCACAACCTACAAATTTCATAGTAGCTACAGTGATCAGGACTGGATGAGTCACCATCTACCCAAAGCTGGAAATAGCTCTAATCCTCAGACCTTCCCTTGGCAGACAGGAGCATCGCCTTGCATCTAGCTGATTCCAAATATCAAACACCTCATCTAACTCTAAGATTCTAGGCTTCCATTACAATGGCAAAAAACTTGCCTTAGGATGCACATTTTTATAATCCTATTTTGAGAAGTAGGAGTCATAACGTGAAAAATAATTAAGATGTGGTGAGGAAGCTAGTTTAAGACACTGGACAGCTGCAAATGACATATTTAGCTGCACAAATAAAAATGAGCCCAAAAAATATAAATTAGGGGAGAAGTAAAGGTACTGCCTCAGGAACAGCTATCTTCTCACACTGTCCATAAAGACTAGCACAAATATCATCATTTCTCATTATTACTAAAAACATATTTTATATTTAAAATATATTTTTAAATATATTTATATTTAAAATATGTTGACCTAATATAATTGTTTGAGGCTCTTTATGTTCCTCGAGCAAGCGGATGCCTTTTGGGTTCTACTAGCATGAGACAGGGCATATGGAGATATTACTGGTGCCCGCTCTAGCAAATAGATGATTAACGGGAAGATAGTGATAGATAATGATAGTGACTAAAAACATAAGCACACTTATTGTTGCAGATAACAGTTGAATCCATTATCTCATACTGTCTCACAATATCCTTGTGAAGTAAATCATTTTAGGATCCTGAGATTCAGAGATGGAAGAAATAGTTTTGAAGTCTTCTACTAAATAACTAAAGATATAGAAAAGTTAAGCCTCTTGTGGTACCTCTATATCTGTATCTCTCAAAGGATTGATTTCTTGACTTGGTAGAACACCTTCATTTTGAGACGAAAAATGAATTCATCTTCATCAGTAAGCATCCTAATATTTAATTTCTTTTCCATGATCTCCAGGTTCACAGATATTTTTCTATATGCATCCATCATATCCCCACTGCCCTTCACCTAAGTCACTCATAACTACCAAGTCCAGCTAAGTGCAACAGGATCAGATATAGATATAATAGTCCTTTGTCATTTTCTGACTACCCAGAATCCAAATTTCTTTTCAGTTTTGCAGAAATCCCCAAACCATCTAATGGTCTTTATTGGGAGTGGATAGTTTGGGGGAGCAAAGTCCGTGGAACACCCAAGGAAACTAAAATACTCCTAAACCTCCCAAACCAGTGCAGTCACATATGCAGTAACATAAATTTGATTTGTCTGGGTGGACCTCCCATCCTTAACACTAAAATCCACAATAATTCAAGGATGTCTTTTGATATTTCTATTTAAGAGCCTGGTTTCTAATATTTTTATCTAGCCAGTTTGCTTCACAAATAATTCTTTCTTGCTTGAGTTAGAAAGACTCAGCTATGCAAAGTCAAAATATACTGAGTAGTACAATTTAACATAATACCAATAATTCAAATAATACCAAGGGTGCCCCAGGATAGCTCAGTGAGAGAGTACCTGCCTTGCCTGTGCGGAACCTCCAGTTTGACCCTCAGTACAGGCTCACACATTAATGTAATCACATCGGCAGTGCCCTTTGAGGTCACAAATGATTCCCAGCACCACAACAAAGTATGCAATCTCCGGCACCCCATACCAAGTGTGTGTGTGGAGGAAGTATGTGAGCACTGCAATAAAGTGTGTGTGTGTGTGTGTGAATTTTGTCATCACAACAGGAAAGAAAGGAGGAAGAAACTACATTATTTAGTTTTAAGTAAAAAGTTAGAGGCCAAAGGTTAGATCAATGGGTGAGGCACATTCTTTACTTACACAGAGGTCTGACTTCAAACCTCAGAACCACATGACCTCCCAGGATCCCTAGGTCTGACCCTGGAGATCCCTGAACCTGGTACTTGGTACCTCAAGGCCTGAGTAACTCTACATCCTCATGTCCTAGCACTGAACCATCCTGCCTGATCAAGTGAATATCATCAGAAGTGTTTGGGAGGTTCTTCAAACAAAAAAAATCAAGATTTTTTTGTTAACCTATCTAGCTTCCATTAGGACCACAGAACTATTTTTGTTGGACTTTCTGAAAGGCCTTTATGTTTCAACAATGATTCATTGTAAGAACCTTCTGTGCCAAGCATGATCCTAGGTAATAGACTAAAAGATGAATAGGCAGTAATCACTTCTCTCTGGGACTGGCTGTAAGGAGTTCAAAGCTATTTTATAGTCCCCTTCCCCACCAACCTTTATATTTTTAGGTACTTAATAACTGGGTTAGAAATTACTGATCTAACCAAAATCATTCCTTTCACATAAGAGAAAATTAAGAATGAGAAAAGTAAAGAGAATTCTCCCAAAATATAGCACATTTTCAACAAAGAATTCAATTTTCCTGAATTCCATGCCAGCATTCTTTCCACTTCATCACCTCATCTGTGTGGGATCTAAACAGCAGACGTCATCTGCCCTTTGGTTGATTTTTTGACAACTGGTAAACCCTGAGACTCTGGCAGACAGACCAGTGAATGCCCAGTTAAGCCCAGCTGGCATCACTGGCAACACAGAACATTGCAAGGAGCAAACAGTCTCCTGAGACCCTGAAAATATATTGTGCAGGGCAGGTTTGAAACCAGCAAGTCCAAATGACAGGTTTGAACCTTACCAGTCCAAAAAAGAAATGGGAAAAGGAGGCAGACATGAGAGCATGTCAAGCTGCCTTTCAGGCTCACAAACCCCAGGAGCATATGGTCCATAATTAGCCACCCAGGAGACAGTTATTGAGCCACAAATGGAAAATTATGACTTCAGGTGAGAGGCAGCAGAGGGAAGTCAAGCCCTCAGAAGACTGAGAAAATCAGGTTTTCATGCAAATGCATTCAGTAACTACAAACAAAAGGAGACAGACAGGGACCTATGGATAACAAAATACAGAGACACTGTTACTATTCAGTCATTCCTTAGTATCCAAGAACCATTGGTCCCAGCACCTCATCACATACCAAAGTCTATGGATGCTCAATCCCTTATATAAAACTTCATAGCATTTACATATAGCTTATAAATAATCTCCCCTATACTTTAAATAATCTCTTAATTATTTATATAATACACACAAGGTATAACTTTTGCTCAACAGTTGTTTTAATATATTGTTCAGTGCATTTGAATACAAGGAAGGTAAGCCTTTATGTGTTCAATGGATATATAACCATTATAGACCTAACAAAATTGCATTTGCAGTCACACCTGACTCAGTTCCATGGTCTTACTGCTATTTATTCTCAACTTTTCACTCACTGACACATTCGCCCACAATTCACACACCTAGTCATCTTCTTATCAACTCTACATGTACTTCCTTCCCCCATTATATTTATACATATCTATAACTTACTCCTTCTGGATGAAAATAAGGATCATCCAAGAAAACATCTCTATCTAGGATAAAAATTCCTCTTCTCATGTCTCATAACAAATGTACCTCTTTTGTGGTTCTTAAAGCCTTTGCCTAGAGGTTAAATCTTTAGAACTGTTATCTACCAACTACACTCTAAACTAATTGGTGCTACTTAAAAAATATTCACAGAATAAATTAAGGAATGAACAAAGAACTAATAATTCTCTATATAGTTTCCTATTTTCTCTGGTATCTCCCACCACCTCCACCTGCCTGGCCTTATCACTCTTGTGGAAACATCTTCAGACATTTGCTTGAAATGGACTAGTAGCTAAGTTCTGGCATGTCATAATTAAGGAGAATTATTACTTCAACCCAGTCTTGTCTAAAAAGTATAGAATAAAATAGGGAAAAGGGGGAAGAGAGGAAAAAGTAAATGGTATAAGGAAATTCACAGATAGTTCAGGAAACACAACACAAGCAAAGATTGCAAAAGTCAGAGTGATGGAAGAGCTACCAATCTGGGTTGACTTGAACTAAGCTTGAGGTTCTTGGTAAAGAGAAGTATATTTGTTCTGGGAACAGTGGAGTGCCACAGAAAATTCATACAAAATGGTGCAAAATAAGTGCTTATCATGATGAATGACACATAGTGAATATTCAATAACTCTTAACTATTATCACTCTTAATGTCATCTTCAGTCAAAAAAGCTACCCACTGAAAGTTTATAAGTGAAAATATCTAGAGAATGTCCAGGACATAACTCTGTCACCTTTAAAGTCAACCTAATTTTAACTTCACCTCTATCATAAATGAGTTGTTAGGGAAAAACTCTTGAGCATTTCTGAACCTCCTGCATGCTCTTGTTTGTTTGTTTGGTTTGGTTTTGGGTTTGGGTTTGGTTAGTTTGGTTTGGTTTGGTTTGGTCTGATCTGGTCTGGTCTGGTCTGGTCTGGTCTGGTCTGGTCTGGTCTGGTCTGGTCTGGTTTGGTTTGGCTTGGTTTTGATTTGGAGCCACACCCAACAAAGCTCAGGGATTACTCCTGGTTCTGTACTCAGGAATTCAACCTGGTTGTGTACTGGGAATTACACCTGAATTTGGGGGATTAAATCTGGGTCAGTCACATGCAAGACAAGTACCTAACACCCTGAACTATCTCTCTGGCCCCCTCCAATATGTTCTAAGGTACCCCCTAATCTTTCCTAATCTTTGGAAATACATGTGACTCTCAGAAAATGAGAAACATTTTTATCTCTATTCCTTCTTGATTACTGTTGTTACTGTATTCCTACAAAAGCAAGGTTATTCCTTATCATCTGGGAGTTGCATCCACACAAGTAGAGCTCTAGGGAACCTTTGACAATGCCAGCACCCCAAGAGCCCCGTTCCTATATTCCTGCCATCTTTCTTACAATTATGATTTACCTCTCTCTAATCAATGTCAATGAGTGGAAGGAAGGGTTGAAAGTTTATGAATCCATATCACCCCTTGTGTACCTGTCCCACACACCAGGGGACTATCCTTAAATTGGTAGACATCCCTTCAATACCTGCCTTTGCTCCTAAATGTCTCCCTACCTTCAAGTCTCATCTTCTTTTTAACTTCCCCATGATAGATGTTTGTCTCTAACCCTAAATCATTTACAGGAAAAAGAATGTTTTTCTGGAAGCCTAGGAACATTTCATCACTCTTAGAAAGTGAGGAGACTTATATGAGGCTCATCCTTCTACCACATGGAAGAAAAAGCAGACAAGAGACACACAGAGACCCAGAATGAAATATTCACATTCCTTCCTGATCCTTCATACATGAAGGACAGGGGCAGGTGGATCACCAAGAGTCCACAGTCAAGTGAAAGCTCTGTAGAATTGGAGCCAGAACTTTCCAGACTTAAGGTTTTCATTACTCAACTTTCCCCCTCTTCCCCATGAAACAGATGTACTATCCACTCCCTAGCACCCTCATCCTCCAGGAATAGGACTCAGAATCACCTGATCCAGAAGTATTGTCCCAACCACCTCCCTCTGAATCTCTCCCAAGGTATCCACATGCAAGCACAAGTGCCCCCTAGTTCTGGGTAGTGTCATCCTCTCCCTGTCTTTTTTTCTGGCCTTGAGCTGAATACTAACTGCCTAAACCTTAAGAAAAATCTTAACCCTCTTACTGCATTGCACAAGCCCTGGCACTAGCCCACCTGAACTCTGCAAGACAGCATCTCTGAGTCCCAACTCCACCAGGTGCCATTACCAGAAGAGTCAGTATTCCCCAAGATCTGACCAGCTCCACAGGATGAGGACTAGAAGCTTTGTCCTCTACATTCAGTGATGTCTTCCTTTTTATCATATGTCAGAGACAGCTGAGTTCCCTGACAAAAGTCTGGGAGCAGGGTATAGGAACCCTTCAGCCCCAGGGGATCCACAGCCAGTGGACAGAAAAAGATTCGTGAATCAGCAGTTTCAAAAGGCTTTGAAACTCACACTCGTTCTCGTATACAATCCAGTAACAGGAAAACCCCAGACTTTAGGTTCCTGGCTGGGCCCTGGCCATGTGTAGGTTTAGAATCCTAAGCCAGGATGGCTGCTACCATGTGCTGAAGCCCAACAGGGAAGAAAATGGAGAGGAGAGCAGAGGCAGAGGGCGAAGAGGAGGCAAAATGGCCCAAAAGTCCTTTCTACTAGCTTGTTTTTATTGATAGCCTGCCAAAACTTTCAGCCCAGCCCATCGTGGACTGAGCTATCTGTAGAGGAAGCCAGGTAAATTACATATTGAAATGCAGATCTTCAGGTAGGCCCTTTGGCTCAAACTCCACAATGCCAGAGCTGACTCCCTGAGATACAATCTCCCTAGCAGAGCAGGGAGTGGCTGCATCTCTGAAATAGAAGGCAGTTCAAAATGTAATTTGTAGAGAATGGCATTAATACTTCTACCATGAATATATAGCCAGCTGATTCCAGACACTAGATCCCACTAAGGTCCAAGATTCATCAGAATAATTCACATTGGCATTACATTTAGAATCAGAGACACATCAGTTTGCCAGGAGGCACGCTGGCGTGTCTCTTTGAACTAGAACTGATTACATTATGGTTAATCTAATGTGGCCAAGTATTCTTGGAATATCTACATGTATGTCCCTCATGGGGGCCCTTAGGGATAGGAAGAGTATTGAACTAGAGCAAGAAAGATTCATAATAAGGATATTTATGCCGTATAAAATTATGAAATCAATCCAATTCTGCCCAAGCTCCCATTGTGTCTGCTCTGGAGATTCCCTAAAGGCAGGGAGTAGCTCTTTATTTAAGCTAAATGTAGCAAGAGCCTAGAGCTCAGTAGGGCATGTCACCCAACAATCATCTGTGACAGAACCCTTTAGAGCAGAGGATAGCAAGTTTTTTTCTCTAAAGAAACTGATTATAGTAAAGATTTTAGATTTTGGGACCACAACATTTTCTTCACAATGAGTTCACTAAGATGTTGGCATGTAAAAGCCCCTCTATCACAAGAAGAAACAACATACAAGCTCAAGTTTCAGCAAAACCACACAAAAAGGATAAACAGAAATTCATAATCACAGTGGGGCTGGAAAGATAGTTGAAGGGATAAGGCAATTATCTGAAAGCTTCCTATTGCTGTTTGATTCCCCAAATCACATGAGGTCCCCCAAGAACAACCTGAGTACAAAGCCAGGAGTAGGCTTGAGAACAACAGGACATTCCCTCCCTCAAAAATATCAGAAATAAGATGCATGAACATTATATACTTAATTTCTCTAACTCTAGCTTCATATTCTATAAATGTACATAGCACTACTATATTTATACTTTTATCAATTAAAATTATAGTATGACTAATTTTTTCTAACTTTTTAATATTTTAAAAATAATTCTTGCACTGGAGAGGTAGAACAGGGGTTAAAGAGCTTGCTTGGCTTACAGCCAACACAAGTTTAATCTCCAGCACCACATATGGTCCCTCACCACTGCCAGGAGTTATCCCTGAGCAGAGAACCAGAAGTAGACCCTAAGAACCACCAGAAAGAATCCAGTAAGCACCTCTCAAAAATGAAAATTAAAACAAAATACAGGATAATTCTTTAAAATGTCAATTAAGCTCAGGAGCAAGCATGGGAACAAAGGATGCATGCTTTGCATGCTCCTGATCCTAGTTCAAACCCCTGGTACTGCACAGTTTCCTGATCATCTCCAGGTACAGCCCTGCAGGCCCCCAAGCACCACTAGGACAAGCCTGGTTGCCCCTGTCACTGGAGAGCCTGAGAAATACCCCCATTCTTGGATTCTAAAATTGAACAATCCTACCTGGTTAGTCAATTATTACCTGTAGGGGTCCTCTAGCCTCTGGACACTACTGAAAAGGGAGCCCCATAAAAATGCAAAAGAAAGCCATGAACTCACAACAAGAAGTTGTTCTTACATCAGCCACTCTAAGCTATCCCCTCTGCTGCCAAGGGACAAGAGCTAGTCTGCTCTGTTTCAACGCTGCCTCAACGTCCTCCTGGCCCCAAGACCTTGGATGAATTACTTAAGGTATTTGCTTTTCTCCTCCAAAAATTTGGAGGAAAACACTGCCATTATCATAGGATTGCCAAGAGCCTTAACTGAGATGCAATGTAAAGTGACCCAGGCACAAACACCACTGAGATAAAGTCTAAGTTTAGACAGCAGTGATACATTATTGCTGATAAAGAAAACTCTGAAATCTGGAATAATGAAGCAGCAGGAGAAAAAAGAGTCTTGGATTAGAAAAGTCCCTACTCTAACCCTCAGAGCTGTGTGACCTTTATCCAGGTACTGAAACTCTGAACTTCCATTTCCTCACTCATAAAATATACATTATTTTCCAAAGAGGTTTCTTTGGAAGATGACTTTAATGCATAAAAAAGTAAAGTTTGTGATATCAGTAGTGGATGGGTCAGGAGATGGGGCACTGGGGAAAGATGGGAGTTGTTTATCCCTGTCCCAATCTCATCTCTTTATTTTCCAATTCCAAGTTTCTGTTTTCAGAGAAGCCAAAGTTCTTTATCAAAGTCTGCCTCCTCTCTACCTCCAAAACATCTCTTCTGATGTTTTCCCTGTACTCATCAACACAACATGCTCCCCCTGGGAAGCCTTATTGCTGGAAACTGGGGCAGCCCTTTGAACTGGAATCTTTTTTCCACACCGAGAAACAACACAGAGCAGCATGCTGGGAGATTTTTGTTTTCTCTTTCTCATCCTTACAGTTGCCCTTTCTGTGTTGGAGGCTGACAAGGGACTGGCACGGGAAAGGATGCCCGCTGGCCTGGCCCTGTGGGAGGGGCATTGTCTACCCAAGCCTGAACTGCAGCTGCTGGAGCCTTGAGTCCCTGTGGACTGTGTGGGTTAGATTGATTATCTGTTTGCAATCCTGGTGTGTCTCTGATCTGACATAAACAGCCCTGACCCAGAGTGAGGTTTGACTTCTTGCCGAGAAGATTTCCAGACATGTCATTTCAGCTAGGGGCCTGTTCCAGCTTAGAAAACCCACAAGGCTAAAGGAGTCATGATGATAGGGGAGGGGAGGGGAGTGAAAGGCACTCCTCCTGGCCAGCTAGTGGTCTTGCTCCTTACAGTGTGACAGAAGGACCCAGGACCAGGGTGTGTATACTAGAAACAAGATCCAGGATGGAGGACAAAAATGGCAGAGAACAGAGGACTGGCTAAAGAAACTGGGTTCATCTACACTATGGAATACTATGCGGCTGTCAGAAAAGATGAAATTATGAAATTTACCTGCAAATGGATGGACATGGAGACTATCATGCTGAGTGAAATTAGTCAGAAGGAAAAGGACAGATATAGAATGACTGCATTCATTAATACGACATAAATAGATACCAGTGTTTTACTAAATGTGGGAAATGGTAATGGCAGATTAAAACTCACCATTGAATATACACAAAGAGACTTAAGTGATAAACTTAAATACCTGCAGGGCTAGCCACAATGTGTAAAATAAGAGGGAGAGAGATGCAGAGACAGAGAGAGAGAGACAGAGAGAGAAAGAGAGGAAACTGGGGTACCTGCTATTAAGGCAGCATGGGGGGTGGGCAGGAGGGGTGGGGTACATTGGTGGTAGAAATGGGGCACTGGTGGAGGGATGGGTGCTGGTATACTGTATTACCAAGAACCAATTATGAACACCTTTCTAATTGTATGTTTCACTGTGGTATAATAAAAAAAATAATAATAAAGTAATCATCACTTTAAAAAAATGGCAGAAACTAGAGTGAACACAAGCCCAGAGGACGTTACAGGAGAAAGTGGAAGTGAAGTTGGTCACCAGGTTTTAAAAGTAAAGACAGAGCTAAAGGTGAGGACTATGTCAAGGAGTGATGTTTTCTGCCTCCACATCAAGTGTCTTGTCAACTCCAGGCACAAGACACTAGGTATCAGACTCTGCGGAGTTCATGAGCCTGTCCTGGCCTGCTAATGAAATTACTTTCTAAGGAAAGAAATGTTCACAATCAGGGACTGAGGTGTGATGCCAAAATTCATCTCTTTCTACTTGGCACTCAGTTGATCTACATTCCCCTGCTTTTCACAGTGTGAATCACATGATTGAGTTCGGTCAATGCATGTATGTTGCAGAAGTTACAGGGCAGGTGTAGCCCACAAAAATGATCCTGTATGCATCTCTTGCTCCAGGATGGCAGAAGTCCCAAACCTAGTTTCCTGCTCTCAGGATCAGAGCTACATGCAACAAGAATTTGATATGCTGATCTTTTCTATTAAAAAGATCTGCAGCAAACCATGTACGAGTGAGAAATGAACATTTAACATGCCAAGCCACTGAAATTCAGTTATTATCTTGGTATAACTGTTAGCTGTTAACCTAATATGATATATATGTGAGTGGTGAGTGTGTGTGTATAGTTAGATAGGTAGAGAGAGAGAGATAGATGATAGAAAGGAAGGAAGGAAGGAAGGAAGGAAGGAAAGAAAGAAAGAAGAAAGAAAGAAAGAAAGAAAGAAAGAAAGAAAGAAAGAAAGAAAGAAAGAAAGAAAGAAAGAAAGAAAGAAAGAAAGAAAGAAAGAAAGAAAGAAAGAAAGAAAGAAAGAAAGAAAGAAAGAAAGAAAGAAAGAAAGAAAGAAAGAAAGAAAGAAAGAAAGAAAGAAAAAGAAAATGAGTGGATGGGTGGGTGGGTGGGTGGTTAGGTAGATGATGGATGGATGGATGGATGGATGGATGGATGGATGGATGGATAAATGGATAGATAGATGGGTGGATTAATGGATGGAATGGATGGATGGATAAATGGATGGATAGATATCACAAAGTCTATAAAAGTATGAAATAATACGAGTGAGAAAAATGAAATCTAATCTGCCATTCAACTGGAAAATCTAAAAACTGACCTTTTTCAGTACCCAGTCAGCATTTTCCTAAGCAAATCTTGCCAGAGTTCATCTAGGGCCTCTTACCAGAGATAGTGTCTCCTCCAAATCCATCCAGTGCTTCCCAGATATCTGTCCTTCCAGGAGCTCTGGATGTCCTGTTTCTTCTGGCTCTCTGAGGCATCCCAGGCTGATCATCCCTAGCTTGAGTTGAACCTACCTCAATAGGTTGCAAGTTCTTTGTAGACAAGGACTGTCTCTGCATTGAATTGAGTTCAGTAGAGCAAAGACACCAAAAGAAGATTTGGATCTGTGCTGACGAGTAAACAGATGCAAACACCCTTCTATCCCACAGATGACCAGGTGTGTGACTGTCCCTTTGCACTGCTCTCCACATCTTCCCAATAGCCCTTTCATTATCTATCCTTGTTGCAATGCATTGAAAATCACCAAAATTTCTACTCTGTGCTGTGCATGCACTCCTTTTTAATGAGACTGACAACTCTTTCTAGCAATCACTGGACTGTATTTCTCCATCCTTGAATTTAAGTGATTTTCTTTCACCTAAAATATGTTAGCAAATGTTAACAAGGTAATCTTGAGAAGCATTAGTGCACTATGACTGTTTTTTCTTATTCCTAAGAAAATTTTTGTCTCTGTCAGAGTATGTGCAAGTTAACCTATGTAAAAGTGACAGACCACATGGACAGTCACCACACACATAATGAAGGCATGGATACAATTCTAGAATATTCAGGAACAAATGCATCTAATAGAATACCACCTAGCCACCTCTTGGAATTTCAAAAAATAAGAAATGTTTTATGTCTTACATATTTATAGTTTAACCTGGTTTATTTTGCAGCAAAAGTTGACAAACACTAATCTAGTCACCTGTGAATAAAACTGGCTATGGATTAGTGATTCAAAGTCAATGATTAAATTCCATCAGTTGTCCCCTACTTTTTCTCCTCTGTGGTAAAATCTTTGCCACATGAGACACAGGGAAATTGAAGGAAAAGTTGGCATTTCCTTCTTTCCTTACTGCATAGAGTAACAGAAGTGGAAATAGCTGGAGAAGTTCCTTATCCAAACAAGGTCAGCTCTCACCAAAATTTTCAACACGAGAAAGGACAAAGGAAAAGACATGATGGGGAAATTTCATTAGCTCTGCACATGCACATGTACACACACACACAACACACACACACATACAAACACGTGTGTGTACTCATGCATACACAGTACTGGCATCACTGACTATGAGACAAAGCAATTCAAACTGATCCAGCAGCTAAGAGGATCCAAAGTAGTACAAGTGATAGGAGAAAAACTAAAAACAGGCAAAAATAAATTTGTCTTTTAAAATTCTCTTACCTCGCAAAAAGATACACATGACATCATTTTAATGTATGTATTATAATCCACAATGTGGAAGGGAAGGGAAAGAGAAAGAGAGAGAGAAAGAAAAAGAAATTAAGAACCTGCCATAGAGGCAGGCTAGGGGGGGAGGGAATCGGGGACATTGGTGGTGGGAAATGGGCACGGGTGGAGGAATGGATGCTGGAACACTGTATGACCGAAACCCAAATATGAACATCTTATGAACATCTTTGTAATTGTGTATCTCATGGTGGTCACTTGTCACTTGTCACTTGTCTTCCCATTGTTCATCGATTTGCTCGAGCGGGTGCCAGCAACATCTCCATTCGTTGGAAATGAGGTCCATTATTGTTACTGTTTTTGGCATATCAAATATATCATAGGTAGCTTGCCAGGCTCTGCCATGGCTCTTGGTTCATCACAGGGGGCCCAGACTTTTTCTATGTCAGACCATCAAACATCCACCATCCAGGGCCCATGGGGCAGAAACCTGGGTGTAGACAATCCCTGTCTCCCTGTCTGCCACCTGCCAATGCAGCCGGGCACCAAAGCCACACCTGCAACACCTCGGGGGGAAGGCTTACATGGTATAATAAAATATTTAAAAAATAAAATAAAATTATTTTCCTAATGCATATTCACCCAATATCCAACTGAGAAGGGGTTAATATCCAGGATATATCAGGCACTGGTAGACCTTTACAAGAAGAAAAAAGCCAACCCCATCAAAAAGTGGGGAAAAGAAATGAACGGAAACTTTGACAAGGAAGAAATTGGAATGTCCAAACGACATATGAAAAAATGCCCATCATCATTAATCATCAGAGAGATGCAAATAAAAACAACAATGAGATATCATCTCACACCAAAGAGATGGGCACATATGCAAAAGACCAAGAGCAACAAGTGCTGGCGTGGATGCGGGAAAAGGGGACTCTCATTCATTGTCGGTGGGAATGTCGACTGGTACAGCCTTTTTGGAAAACAATATGGGCATTCCTCCAAAGACCAGAAATTGAGCTCCCATTTGACCCAGCCATACCACTTTTTGGGGATATACACTTGTCACTTGTCTTCCCATTGTTCATCAATTTGCTCGAGCGGGTGCCAGCAACGTCTCCATTCGTTGGGAGGCCCATCACAGGGGGCCCAGACTGGGAAGCCAAAAACACACAGCGGAAACACCATCTACACTTTCATTTTCACAGCAACACTATTTATAATAGCCAGAATCTGGAAACAAGCAGAGTGCCTGAGAACTGATGACTGGATAAAGAAACTTTGGTACATCTACACAATGGAATACTATGCAGCTGTTAGGAAAAATGAAGTTATGAAATTTGCCTATAAATGGATGGACATGGAGAGGATCATGCTAAGTGAAATTAGTCAGAAGGAAAAAGACAAATATAGAATGACTGCATTTATTTGCATGATATATATTATGATATCAATATCCAAGGTCAGGCAAAACATGGATCAGGAGATCTTGTCAAAGGTGGAATCAACCACAAACGGGTAAGAGTCAGAGATTGGGTAAGACAGAGAAGGGAGCAGTGTACTAATAATTGTTGAAAATGATAATATCAGCCTATAACTGAGCATTGAATATAAGCAAAAAGATACATATGTTAACCTCTAAATGTATGTACTGCAATCCACAATGTGTAAGAGGACAAAGAAAGAAAGAGAAAGAGAGAAAAGAAATAAAGAACCTACCACATAGGCAGGCTAGGGGAGGGGAAAGGTAATCGGGGAAATTGGTGGTGGGAAATAGGCACTGGTGGAGGGATGGGTGCTGGAATTCTGTATGACCGAAACCCAAACATAAACATCTTTGTAACTGTATATCTCATGGTGGTATAACAAAATATTTTTTAAAAAAGAATTACATGCATGTCCAAAAATATAATCCATTAATTTTTTTAAAAAATCTCTTTCCTAGACCCTGACTAATGCACATTTTTTATAATTCTTACCTCCTTTGTTATGTTTGCTCCTATGTAATTTTTTTAAATATTGAATCACTGTGAGATACAGTTACAAGCTGCTCATGATCAGGTTCAGTCATACAGTATTCCAATACCCATCCCTTGACCAGAGTACATTTCCCACCAGAGTACGTTTTCCCGGCCCCCATGCTATAGCAGGCACTTTCACTTTCCCCCCCACTCCCAGCATTATAGTTTGCAACTCAGATGCTGAGAGGTAATCATGTTTGTTCCTTTACCTACTTTCATCACACAGTTCTTATCCAAAATGATCATTTATAACTATCTTTGCCATAGTGGTCCTTTCCCTATGCCACTGCTTTTCCCCAAGCACTTGAAGCAGGCTTCCAACCATAGATCCAATCCTGGTCCTTGTGTCTACTATCCATGCGTATTGGTTTCATATTACTGTTTTACATCCCATAAATTAGACTAATGCATTTTCAAATTGAAAAAGTAAACATAGGAACTGAACATTCTCTCTAGGTGTTCAGACCCTTATCTTATTTCCAAGATAAGGGTCGATGCACCTGGAAATGCATGCTTAGCTCTTCTATATGTGTTATAATGAGCTTAATTACCACATGCACCAAGAACTGTGCCAAGGGATGAAAAAAGACAAACAGGAGAGTTTTCTCTGCAAAGTCTGGTAGCTTTGTAAAGGAGCCCATTTATCCCCTAAGTATGACCGTTATTTACTAAACATCTATTATTTGCTGCTGCCTGATGATACAATAAGAGAATAAGATAAAATTCTTACTCTCAGTTTATATCCAGAGAAGATCAATTTTACCAGTATGTCAATAAAAAAAATCTATGCCCTGAAAAGTGATATCATTTGTTATTAGTCATCCAGTACAGCTGAGATCACATTTGCTCTTTTTCCCTCTATCTGGATGTGCTGTTTCCACAAGTGTCACTGCAGTGAATCCAGAGAGGAGTAAGGCTATCTATGTCATCACTTTGTGTAGCTTATTAAGATTCTCATTCTTCTGTGTTAGCCACTGATTAGTTAAACATAACATTAATTACAGCTAATCCATTATAACAATAGCCATTCATTAGCAGTTAAATAACAAGTTCTATTATTTGTTTAGAGGCTACACCCCAAGGTGCTCAGAGCTTACTCCTGGCTCTGTACTGCGGAAATCACAAATTACTGTAAATCATAAGTTTTGAATATTAGTTCTTGTTAGATTCTGTTGATTATAAGGAACAGGAAGTAGCTCTGACTAACTTAAAAAGGATCTTGTAGAAAGATGTAGGCTATCTCCAATCATTAAAGACAAAAGCAAAAAAGACAAATAAAAAAGCCAGGCTTCAGAGAAAGACAGAAATGAAGAACAGTGAGACTCCACATACCATGGCCGGGAGGATTTAGCATAGATCATTTGCTGTTTCTCAAATTCTATTTCAATACCTTTCTCATTTCATATTTTCCATACCTTCACTCAAATTCTTGCTAATTCATTATCCTTGCTAAGTCTCATGCCCAGCTAAAGGCCCATCAGTATTTCGTATCCTGAGGGAGCAATTTTTGAAATGGCAATCAAGGTCCTGCTACCTGAAGGCAGCAGAATGGCTGCTGAGCAGGCAACTGTAAGTACTAAGCATGACGATAATCATTACAGAATGGCAGGGGAGCCAAAGGAAATTTAAATAGCAGAGTGATAGATTTCCACAGATGGTTGCACCAATATAAATCCCATCTCATGTCGTTTTCTTACCATATGACACTTCCCATATTCTCTTCCCTCAAACTTAAGTAGATTTTTATAACGGTCCCAGCCAATTAACAAAAATGGCAGAAGAGATGACATCTGATTTCCAAGACTAGGACATAGTAGGAAATTTGTCTCCCACCTAGTTGACTTTTAAGATCTTTTGCATAGGACACATGAAAAATTATGTAATAGATGAAAAAGTCACTGAGGCCCAGCTATCTAAATCTTTCCATTTCATGTATCAGTTATCTAAGTGTAAAAGACTCAAAATTACCCTAGTCTTGCAACCACTTCTCAAGATATTACAAAACAGAACCACCCAGTGGAATTATCCCATATCCCTGACCTTCCAAATGTATGCATCATAATAAATGATTCTTATCTTACAGATATTTTTGTCTGTCATTAATCATTTCTCAAAATGTATTTAGTTTATGTCATGTATTTACAATAATTTTGACACTTATGGACTTAGACAACATAGTTACCACACCTCACCACCACCTAAGTAGTAAGATACTCCTTCCCTCCCACCAATACCCCATATCATCTCCTGACCATTTCAAATCCCTCCTCATCTGTTCCCATTATTCCAGTATTCTAAGTTTTTTGCTTCAGTGCCCAGGGCTTGTTATCAACTGGTGTTGTCTATACCCTTGTCACTGTCCCAAACACAATAGATGAGTGAGGTGATTTAGTGTTTATCTTCTTCCTCTAAATTCACTCAACATTATACCCTCCAGTTCCACTCAAGTCGTTTTTAAGTGATTTCTCACCAAACTGTAATAGGAAAAGCAATACCACAGTAAGCTAGTAATCACATTAACTGATAATCCACCCATTAGTCAAATATTGCACAGTTAATAAAGAACATTTCCAGGCATCCTGCCATGGGGAATTCACAACACTACACTCACTGCTTCTTCTCTGTCTTCTTCTATACTGCTTCCTCGCCAAACCAGTATTCTCCTTCACATGTACATTCTTAGTGTTCCCCAAGGCCAACTCTATACTTGTTCTTCTTCTGGAACTCATCCATCCCCTATTCGGTCATGGTGAAATCCTAAATTAATAGGGATATAGGAATAGGATAAAAAAAGTACTGAGACCTGGAGCCAGAGCGATAGCACACAGCTGACTCGGATTCTATCCGCGGCATCCCATATAGGTCCCCTGAGCACAGCCAGAAGTAATTCTTGAGTGCAAAGTCAAGAGTAAACCCTAAGCATCACTGGGTGTGACCCAAAAAAAAGCAGAAAAAAAACACTGGGACCCACTCAAGAGCTATGATTGAGCTAGAGTCCAGTATTCCCCAAAGTTAGTGATACCAACCACTGGGGTTCTCAAACTATGGAGGAGCCAATAGGAGCCTACTGTAATGAGGTGGTGGTGGGGGGGGAGGCACTTTCTCCTTGTTCACTTCAACAAGGTAGATTTCTAATAGAGCGCTGAGTTCGCTGATTTTTTCTGAAGAATGAGGAAGAAGGCCAAATAGTTTGGAAAGTATGACCTAGACCTTCATTGTGTTTCCAAATAGGAGTAATATTGACATTTGAGGTAGGTTAAACTCAAATGTTAGTGACCATTTGGCATCACTGATCCTTGCCACCAGCTTCTGGATTCAGTCTCAACCAATGAAGATATTCTGTATCTCCAATTCTCTGACTAACAGCATTGACTTATGTGCTTGGGAGGAACAACAAGATACTCAATGCTTAGTGGATAACTGGTATTAAGGAATGAAAAGTGCTCCCGAGTTTATGACTTTGGCATCTTGTCAAACAGCACAATTCCAAGAGGATAATCAGATTTGAAGTGAGGACAGTTCACACAATAATGGAATGGCCATCAATTCTGTGGGGCCCCCTAGTAAACCAGTCAGATCAGACCTCTGCTCTAAAGTTTATACTCTAGTCAATAAGACAACAATTAAGATTGTGGACAAAATAAATCAGCAAGATTAGATTGGGCACAGCACTAAATAAGGAAATAAAGAAAGTGACTAGATAGGGCTTCATCAATAAGGGAGTCAAGAAAGGCCTCTAGCAAGAACTCATTTAGCTTTAAAGTGTATATCCAGACATGGGAAGGGGGTAAAGTACTTTTTACAGAAATATCAACATGTGCAAGAGCAAGAAGGCCATGGATGAGGATGGAACTGCCTGGGGAAAGTACTATGAATGATAAGAGACTTACAAGGATAGTGCTAAAGCCCCAAAGATAGTGACATTTCAGAGGAAAAGAAATCTACTTTTAATGGTGTAACCAGTGAGAAGATAAAACCAACAGCACACACAGAATCACAGCAGCCAAATAAAGGAAACAGCAGAGGCTAGGTATGAGCTTGAGGGCCAAAGGCTACAGAGAATCAAGGAGTAGGGAGAACTGTAATCACTTGTATCACTTGTCTTCCTGTTGTTCATCGATTCACTCGAGGGGGTACCAGTATCATCTCCATGCATCCTGTCATGTGCTAGTGTAGCCAAAGAGCATCTGCTCACGCCAGGAACACGAAGAGCTCAAACCATTCGTTCAGGTCATGGGAATGAGGTCTATAATTGTTACTGGTTTTTGGTATATCAAATATAACACGGGTAGCTTGCCAGGCTCTGTCATGTGGGTGGTATATTCTTGGTAGTAGACCATTAGTTTGTGCATTTTCTGATGAACCGTAAATGGGGGAGAGATCGGCTTTTCTCTTGGGTGGATCTCTGACAGATGTTGAAAATGATGGCCCTCCTGGTGTGGGGGTCCTCTGGCCTCTTACGAGGCTCTATTGTAATGGCGGGCCAGGGCTAGAACCCACCTTCCCTCCCAGATGCCTCATGATCAGGCATGATCTCCCTGTGCTCATGATCTCCCTGTGCTCTCCTGAGCACAGGAGAGCCAGAATCAGCTCTGCCCGTATATCTGTGTCCAAATACATTGTAATATCTATTGGATTTGGGCACAATCAGGCTCATGGGGGAAACTTGTTTGGAACATCTCAATGAAGTGGTATAAAGAACAACAGATGGACATGAAGACATCTTGTTTCTAATCCTTACTCTTCTAATGGGTCCCTTCTCCTTGCCTACATCCAAACCAAAGTATCAAATATTCATTACGACTATGGCAGTCCTTGATTCTGAAGACTCTGACTGCAGATTTTGTAATTGAATCTCAACTCAGTCAACAAGAATGCCATCCCTATATTTGGAAACTTGCAGAAGTATTCAGCACTGTGATCAATGTCTTCATGTGTGTGGTCTAAAGTTTCTGATAACACAGACATTGTATTTTGCTTAAGAGGCAAACCTGAGAGGTTAAAGCCTAAAAGGTTAACAGAATTTGCAGTATTCATAATTGGTCTTTCCACTTCCAGATTTCTAAATATTTTAGCTAATAATGCTTATCTCTATAATTATTTGATATGATAAAGTAATTCTTGTTTTTAGCCTCCACAATTATGTTTTCCAGTGAAATCAGCTCTAGGATGGCTGGGAAGGTCAGGAACCAAGATCCATATCAGACCTGAAATCATGTGTGACCTTGAACCTCTGAAACAATTTAATTATGAGGAACTGCAAGCCTGGCTCTGAAATCTTGCACAAGTCAATGAGATCAGCTATGTTTCCAGACATAAAAATGCTCTAAAGAAGAAAACCACCCAAGCACTCTAAGTCATGCTTATTCTGTGTGATCAGACCTTTCTAACAGCAAAATTCTGAAAGCATCAGAAATCTCTAAGCATTCAGAAGTTGTGGAGAAGAAAAAGGTGTGTAATCTTGCTGTTGTTGCTATTGCTTTAGAAGCTCGAAGAGGGATTGGGAAATCGTGACTTTCAAAGCTCACAGATTTGAGTTTCTGTGGACAGCTGGGCCAGGAGATGATGTCATCTGGCATGAGTGAGAAAGCCTCACTTTAGCAAAAAGTGATTTGCAGGAAGGGAATTTCTGTACTTTGTTTGCAAAGGACAACTTTTAAACAAAATACAGAACTTGGGTTGCAAAGGACAACCAAATGTTTGCTGGCATTTGTTCTTCATTACAGGTAAGTGGGGGGGCCCGTCTTCAAAACTCCTGAGGGAGAAAAGACAAAGGATCCACACAAGATACAATTCACTGTCAACCAATACTGCATTTAAGCACTTTGAGGAAGACAGAATACAAGTATGCTCCCAAAAATCTATAGGCATGATTATCATATCATTATTCACAGAATTAAAAGCAGACATGGCTTTAAAAAATTAATTTCAATGACTAAATAAAGTTGATGGTATTTCCATACATTTTATTATGAAATGCTATAAAAGAATGTTCTTAAAGACATGACAGTGAACTGAGGAAAAGCTAATATGTGAATGCAGCATCAGGGAACAAAGTTCCGTGCTTCCCAGTCAATCTCCAAAAGGTGCAACCCTTATCAGCAAAAAGGATGAGGAAAGAGACCTGCTTTTTCAGACATAGAAGTTTCATACAGATGCAAAAGGTCCAAAAATGCCCAGCACGTAAAGAAAACAGCCTATACTTAGACACACTGTATAATTCTACAAATCTCCAGACAGGAAGGAAAGTGGAAAAGCAGAATTAGTACACTAGTTAGAGCACATACCTAACATGGGAATAGTCAGGCTTGAATCTCAGAACTTGATGTCTTTCTAGGCCCCAGGACCACTGGAGTGACATTCTTGATCTCTGGCACCACAGGGCCCGAGTAACACTATAACCTGCTGCTGCTGTGGATCCCCTGACCAATACTTGGGAGCTCCCTCTCACCACCACCACCACCATCACCATCACCCTTCCATAAAAAGAAAGAAAATGGAAAGAAGATTACACACAAAGAAACTGGAATAAGAACACACTATTTGACCATTTTCATCAAAAGAAGAAAAGAAAAGATATTTATAGATATTTGCAGAGGCAAAATGTTAGTTTCTGTATACATTTTCTTAGAGGTTATCAAAAGTGCTTCGGCAACATTAGAACTTTAAGGGGAGCAATATTGGGAACAGCACCATTCAGGCCCAGAGGAGCACCGCTCCAGAGTGGGGAAGGGTCAGAGTGCTTCTGGGTCAGTAAAATCAAAGGGTTTTAAGGGATTTATAAATTTTAGGCTCTGGAGAAGAAGAGGAGCCCGCTCCTCTTCTTATAAATGCAACCAATGAAATCATCTTTAGATATAGGGGGAAAAATACAGCACACTTCTTAACTCCCAGTTAGGAATTGCATAGAGAGTAAGACTGAAGTATGTGCTAATTCAGATTCTTGGAGAGGCAGATGCTGTAAGATGAGATTTATTCAGGGAAACACCTGCGAAGGATAAAGGCCAGGAGGGAGACTGAGACAAGAGAAGCCACCACAGAATTCACTGGGGAGGGAGTGACACTGGGGAGGAAGAGGATATTCACCCAAGAAAAACCTGTGAAGGATGCTGGGAGGGTCCATCCCCAACGCCCCACAATTAAGAAGTCTTGCTCATAGCAACAGTGGACTGAACTTTTTTATCCATCAGGGCAGAACTTGCTAATTGGGGATATGGGGGAGCCTGAAGCAGGGTGTTTCCACAGAAAGGGCAATTATTATTTTTAATAACTTGCATTAAAGGATGAGGAAAAGAGAAACAACAGAGAAAGCTGGTATCCCAGAGATTAGTAATACAAACTCCTCCAGATATCTCCTTTCCCATTTCTCATTGCTATTAGATGAAGGCTAAGGACTGGAATGATAGAAGAAGAGCAAAGTGAGGTGTGTTCCCTCGACATGGGGAGGTAGGAATCTGAGCGCTTCGTTCCTTCATCCCCAGTGATGGTGGACTTTGAAGCCACATATTGAGAAGGTTACAGAAGATGAAGTTTGTTTAGGAACTTGAGTCACTGGAAAGAAAGCCCGTTTTCACAGACACAGAGTCACAGCAGCACCAATTAGCTGACTAACAGCTGGCAATCTGGCCACTTATTCAAAAGAGAAGTCTGGACTGCAGCCTCAAGGATTCATTCTCAACACTCTTCTGGTGTGCTTGAAGGAAGAGATGACCCAGAACATCCTCCATCATAGCCTCAGCAGTAGACATTAAGACTCAAGTCCAACCACATAAAAGCGGATCAACAGTAGATCCACAACAGATCCAATCACACCAGACATAGGTTCTACAGGATCCATCTCTTCCTCCATTCAGAGGTGAAATACAGGAGAAAGAACAGATACATTCAGTCCCTTCTCCACAGTGGATTGTTCTGCAGAGGCTCTGCTAGAAGTTATACATAAACCATAAAACCTGTAACCAAGGAGCTCTTGTGATGCTATAGTGGGGGTGGGGATTTTCAGCAATTTACCCCTTTGCTTTCCTTCTCTCCCTGAGCCATCACTTCCCTTTACCCTCATTTTTACTGCCCCTAAATTGTGCTTCACCCAAAGCATGTGCAAGTGGACTTTGTCAACAAAGCATCACATATCAGTCTGTCTTTCTGACTGAGGAAATACAGTCTCTGTATTTCTGAATAAGGAAATACAGCCTATGATTTCCTTAAGTAATAGGAAAGTTTATGGAGGAGAGGTTTCTTAGAACAGAAATGAGAAATGTGCTGACTGCTATGTTCACGCAAGGAACAGGAATTTATTTCTTTTTTGTTTGTTTGTTTTGGGTCACACCCAGCAACACTCAGGGGTCACTCCTGGTGCTTTGCTCAGGAATTACTCCTGGCTGTGCTAGGGAAACCATATGGGATGCCGTGGACTGAACCCGGGTCAACTGCATGCAAGGCCAAAGATCTACGTGCTGTGCTATCACTCTAGCCCCAGGGACAGGAATCTCTAAGCAGCTCAGAAAAGAAATTGGGAAACACAAACCAAGTAACTCAATGGTTTAATTATTTATATGATTATTTTCCCTTTCTTTTTTGGGAGGATGGGGAAGTGAAGGGCACACCTGGCTGTTCTCAAGGCTTACTCCTGGCTCTCATTCAGAAGTCATTGGCAGACTCTGGAGACAGTGTGGTTTGGCGGAGATCAGGGTTAGTCACGTGCAAGGCAAGTGCGTTACCTGCTGCACTCTCTGGCCACTAATTACTTTTCTTCTTGACTCTTTTCCACCAAGAGTCTGCCCATGGAGAAGGGCAGTAAAACCTATTACATAAAAAAAGAAGCAACCCTATCACCATGGTAGCTGGAATAGAAGAGAACAAAAGCTGAGGGACTATCCCTTTTTTATTTTTAATTTATTGTTCTTGATTTTGTTTTTAAATGACTTTTTACTTATTTTTCTTTAAAATGTGAATTTTTATATTATTGATTTTAATTAGAGCAGTGACCACATAGCAGAGGCCTGGCAAGCTACCCGTGTTGTATTTGATATGCCAAAAACCAGTAACAATTATAGACCTCATTTTCATGACCAAAAGGTACTCGTTTGAGGCTCTTCATGTTCCTGTAATGAGCAGATGTCCTTGGGCTACACTCAACATGTGACAGGACATATGGAGATATTACTGGTGCCCGCTCCAGCAAATCAATGAACAATGGGAAGACAAGTGTTCTTGATCACTTGATCACTTGACTTCCCGTAGATCATCAATTACTCGGGCGGGCACCAGTAACGTTTCAATATGGCCTGTCACATGTGAGATAGCCCAAGGGCATCTGCCCACTCCAGGAATATAAAGAGCCTCAACCCATTCCATCAAGTCATAGGAATGAGATCTATAATTGTTACTGGTATTTGGCATGTCAAATACAACACAGGTAGCTTGCCAGGCTTTGCCGTGCAGGTGGGATAATCTTCTAGTCACCTCAAAAATTCGAGCATTTATTGATGTACCGTGTGGCAGGCTGCAATCTCAGCTCTTCTGCTGGGTGGAGTTCTGGCGAGAGGGGAGTCCAGATGTGGAAAATGGCTGTCCTCATGGTGTGGGGTTCTTGCGAGGCTAGTTCTTCCTCTAGTTCTTGCGAGGCTCTGCTGGGGTGGCGGGCTACAAGGAACACAAACTCAAGAATTTATTCAGTGAATAGTTGTGCTTTGTTTCAGTTTCTGGGGCTAAGGGGGAGAGACCAAGATGAGCAGAGGTAAAGGTGGTGGGGGGAGAGAAACTAATGTTCCAAGAACGAGAGACAAAAAGAAAGTGACTTAGGAGGGTTACTTAAAGATGGTTGGAGATGCCATTGGTGCAGAGACCTTCAGGTAAGCTGCATCACTAACTGTTCTAACACAAGTCCCTAAAACAAGGAAAAGTGCCTGCTATAGAGGCAGGCTGGGGAAGGGGGGAGGGAATTTGGGGACATTGGTGGTGGGAATAGGGCGGGAGGGACAGGTGCTGGTACAATGTATGACTGAAACCCAATCATGAACATTTTTGTAATTATATATTGCATGGTGGTATAATAAAGAATTAAAAAATAAAACAAAATCATTTCATCGCAGTCAGATCAGATGCCCAAAGGTGGCTGTAAGTCAGCTGCAGGGAAAAGAATTAAAGGCCTGCTCACACGGAGAGAGATAAATTTCTGCCAGAAGTTTAGAGAGCTGTGGGCAGTAGCTTTCTTGCGGTGGTTCTAGGTTAACTCAACAGACACCCATTGGATCAAGCCATGGAGTTCAGGGGAAAGCATTCCACACTGGGAAACACTGCAAGGCTGCAAAACTGGCCTGTGGGGGCATGGTTTACACCACAGAATACATGCCGGGCATGCATTGAACCTATGAGTTTTATTCCAGGTGTCGCAAATGGAAAAAAAAAAAAAACCTCAACAGTGCGTCATGACTTGAACTTCCCTGAATGAATAATTTAGAAGCTCGGCCTTGCAAAGTTAAGAACTGGGGTGGGAGGGGTGGTCAGAGAGGCAGGGCACTTGCTTTGCACAGAGCGGACTGGAGTTTGATCCTGACGCCTGTGGCCCCTGAACATTGCCAGGAGTGTGATGCCTGAGTGCAGAAACAGATTAGTCATCATGAAATTACAAAGTTGTTCATGATTGGGTTTCAGACATATGATGTCTCAACACCACTTCTCTCACCAGTGTCCACTTGCCTCTACCAATGACCCCCTCCCAACCCCATTTGCTTCTCACTCACCGGTCTGCATCTGCGGAAGCTCTTTTTATCTTTTGTGGAGCAGAAATGCATTTTATTTTTTTAATATTTTTATTATACCACCAAGAGATATACAATTACAAAGATATTCATATTTGGGTTATGTCTTACAGTGTTCCAGCACCCCTCCCTCCAACAGTGCCCATTTCCCACCACTAACGTCCCCAATTCCCTCCCCCTCTCCCTAGCCTCTATGGCCGGTTTATTATCTCTATCTCTTTCTCTATCTCTCTCTCTTCCTTCTCTTACACATTGTGGATTGTAATACATGCATTTAGAGGTCATCATGTGTACCTTATTGTCTGTATTTAATACTCAGTTTTAGGTTGGTATTAGCACTTTCGACAATTATTAGCACTCTGTTCCCTTCTCTGTCTTACCTAACCTCTGACTCCCACATGTTTGTGTAATTTTCACCTTTGATAAGACCTCCTGATCCATGTTTCACCTGAACTTGGATATTGGTATCATAATAGGTGTATATATCTATGTCATGCAAATAAATACAGTCATTCTATATGTCTTTTCCTTCTGGCTAACATTTCATACAACATGATCATCTCCATGTCCATCCATTTATGGGCAAATTTCATAACTTCAATTTTCCTAACAGCTCCATAGTATTCCATTCTGTAGATGTACCAAAGTTTCTTTATCCAGTCATCAGTTCTCGGGCTTTTTTCAGGTCTGGCTTGTGATAGTGCTCTATGAAAATAAAAGGGTTTTCCCTGTGTGTTTGGCAGGGCTACTTTGGTTGTTTCCAGATTCTGGCTATTGTGAATAGTGCTGCTATGAAAATAAAGGTGTTTGATGTGTGTTTTTGGCTTCCCAGGGCATATTCCCAAGAGTGGTATGGCTGGGTCAAATGGGAGCTCGATGTCTAGTCTTTGGAGGAATGTCCATATTGTTTTCCAGAAAGGCTTCACCAGTCAACATTCCCACCAACAATGGATGAAAGTCCCCTTTTCCCCACATCCATGCCAGCACTTGTTGTTCTTGCTCTTTTGGATATGTGCCAGTCTCTGTGGTGTGAGATGATATCTCATTGTTGTTTTTGATTTGCATCTCTCTGATGATTAGTGATGATGAGCATTTTCTCTCATGTGCCTTTTGGCCATTCAATTTCTTCTTTGTCAAAGTTTCTGTTCATTTCTTCTCCCCATTTTTTTGATGGGGTTGGCTGTTTTCTTCTTGTAAAGTTCTACCAGTGCCTGATATATCCTGGATATCAACCGGTTCTCAGTTGAGTATTGGGTGAATATTCTTTCCCATTCTGTGGACTGCCTTTGTATCTTGGTCACTGTTTCTTTTGAGGTGCAGAAGCTTTTTAGTTTCATGTAGTCCCATATGTTTATCTTTTCTTCCAGTTGCTTTGTTAGTGGTGTTTCATCTTTGAAGATGCCTTTAGCTCCAATGCCGTGGTGGGGTTATCCTATATTTTCTTCAATGTACTTTATGGATTCAGGTCTGATACTGAGATCTTTTAATCCATTTTGATCTGACTTTTGTGCATGGTGTTAGACAGACATCCAAATTCATTTTCTTACATATAGCTGCTCAGTTTTCCCAGCACCACTTGTTGAAGAGGCTTTACTTGCTCCATTTTGGACTCTTTGCACCTTTATTAAAAATTAAATGATCATGTGTTTGAGGATGGGTGTCGGGATACCTGGACTCTCTATTCCATAGGTCCACAAGGTCTGTTTTTATTCCAATACCATGCTGTTTTAATTACTACTGCCTTGTAGTACAGTTTTGAAGTTGGGAAAGGTGATGCCCTCCCATCTTCTTTCCCAAGGATTGCTTTAGCATCCATGGGGGTTTATTATTCCATACGAATTTCAGAGTGTTTGGTCAATTTCTTTTGAAGAATGTCATGGTATCCTTACATGGACTGCATTGAACCTGTACAAAATTCTGGGGAGTATTACCATATTGACAATATTGATTCTCACAATCCATGCTCTTTAAATATAAGTTTTTTGTATCATACTGGTTTGCAGTTGCTTTGTACTGATAGGTTTCTT
>JAJIBD010033883.1:0-32350 GCA_021461705.1 Cryptotis parvus | reverse complement strand
AATCATCTGTGACAGAACCCTTTTAGAGCAGAGGCTAGCAAGTTTTTTTTCTCTCTAAAGAAGTTGATTATAGTAAAGATTTTAGATTTTGGGACCACAACATTTTCTTTCACAATGAGTTCACTAAGATGTTGGCATGTAAAAGCCCCCATCACAAGAAGAAACAACATACAAGCTCAAGTTTCAGCAAAACCACACAAAAAGGATAAACAGAAATCGCTAATCACAGGGGGCTGGAAAGATAGCGAAGGATAAGGCAATTATCTGAAAGCCTTATTGCTGGGTTTGATTCTCAAATCACATGAGGTCCCCCCAAGAACAACCTGAGTACAAAGCCAGGAGAAAATTTGAGAACAACAGGACATTCCTCCTCAAAAATATTTGTAAATAAGATGTATGAACATTATATACTTAATTTCTAACTCTATTTCATATTCTATAAATGTACATAGCACTACTATATTTATACTTTTATCAATTAAAATTATAGTATGACTAATTTTTTCTAACTTTTTTAATATTTTAAAAATAATTTTGCACTGTAGAGGTAGAACAGGGGTTAAAGATTTGTCATTTACAGCCAACACAAGTTTAATCTCCAGCACCACATATGGTCCTCACCACTGCCAGAGCATCCCTGAGCAGAGAACCAGAAGTAGACCCTAAGAATCCACCAGAAAGAATCCAGTAAGCACCTCTCAAAAAAATGAAAATTAAAACAAAATACAGGATAATTCTTAAAATGTCAATTAAGCTCAGGAGCAAGCATGGGAAAAGGATGCATGCTTTGCATGCTCTTCGATCCTAGTTCAAACCCTGGTACTGCACAGTTTCTGATCATCTCCAGGTACAGCCCTGCAGGCCTCACCACTAGACAAGCCTGGTTGCCCCTGTCACTGGAGAGCCTGAGAAACACCTCCCATTCTTGGATTCTAAAACTGAACAATCCTACCTGGTTAGTCAATTGTCACTTCAGGGGTCCCTCTAGCCTCTGGACACCACTGAAAAGGAAGCCCCATAAAAATGCAAAAAGAAAGCCATGAACTCACAACAGAAGCTGTTCTTACATCAGCCACTCTAAGCTATCCCTCTGCTGCCAAGGTACAAGAGCTAGTCTGCTCTAAAATAACGCTGCCTCAACGTCCTCCTGGCCCCAAGACCTGGATGAATTACTTTCAAGATATTTATGCTTTCTCCTCCAAAATTTGGAGGAAAACACTGCCATTATCATAGGATTGCCAAGAGCCTTAACTGAGATGCAAATGTAAAGTGACCCAGGCACAAACACTACTGAGAGATAAAGTCTGGTTTAGACAGCAGTGATACATTATTGCTGATAAAGAAAACCCTGAAATCTGAATAATGAAGCAGCAGGAGAAAAAAAGAGTCTTGGATTAGAAACCCTACTCTAACCCTCAGAGCTGTGTGTGACCTTCATCCAGGCACTGAAACTCTGAACTTCCATTTCCTTTCATTACTCATAAAATATACATTATTTTCTGGGAGGTTTCTTCGAAGATGACTTAATGCATAAAAAGTAGTTCATGATATCAGTAGTGGATGGGTCAGGAGATGTGGGCATTGTGAAGATGGAGTTGTTTATCCCTGTCCCAATCTCATCTCTTTATTTCCTCTTCCAATTCCAGTTTCTGTTTTCAGATAGCTAATGTTCTTATCAAAAGTCCTGCCTCCTTCTACCTCCAAAACATCTCTTCTGATGTTTTCCCCTAAAAATTATCACAACATGCTCCCTGGGAAGCCTTATTGCTGGAAATTTGGGGCAGCTCCTTGAACTGGAATCTTTTCCACACCGAGAAACAACACAGAGCAGCATGTTGGGAGATTTTGTTTTCTCTTCATCCTTACAGTTGCCCTTTCTGTGTTGTAGGCTGACAAGGGACTGGCATCGGAAAGGATGCCCGCTGGCCTGGCCCCTGTGGGAGGGGCACGTCTACCTAAGCCTGAAACTGCAGCTGTTGGAGCCTTGAGTCCCTGTGGACTGTGTGGGTTGATTGATTATCTGTTTGCAATCCTGGTGTGTCTCTGATCTGACATAAACAGCCCTGACCCAGAGTGAGGTTTGGACTTTCTGCTTGTGAAGATTTCCAGACATGTCATTTCCAGCTTAGGGGCCTGTTCCAGCTTAGAAAACCTACGCGCTAAAGGAGCCGCGATGATAGGGAGGGAGGGGAGTGAAAGGCACTCTCCTGGTTGGGCTAGTGGTCTGCTCCCCTTACAGTGTGACAGAAGGACCCAGGACCAGGGTGTGTGTATACTAGAAACAAGATCCAGGATGGAGGACAAAAAATGGCAGAGAACAGAGGATCAGCTAAAGAAACCAAGGTCTATCTTACACTAGAATACTATGGGACTGTCAGAAAGATGAAATTATGAAATTTACCTGCAAATGGATGGACATGGAGACTAATCATGCTGGAGTGAAATTAGTCAGAAGGAAAAGGACAGATATAGAATGACTGTATCTATTAATAATGATGATAAATAGATACCAGTGTTTATCTAAATGTGGGAAATGGTAATGGCAGATTAAAACTCACCATTGAATATACACAAAGAGATTCTTAAGTGATAAACTTAAATACCTGTATAGCTAGCCACAATGTGTAAAATAAGAGGGAGAGAGATGCAGAGACAGAGAGAGAGAGACGAGAGAGAAAGAGAGTAACTGGGGTACCTGCTATTAAGGCATGGGGTGGGCAGGAGGGTGGGGTGGCACTTCTGGTTGAAACAAGTACCCGGTGGAGGGATGGGTGCTGGTATACTGTATTACCAAGAACCAATTATGAACACCTTTCTAATTGTATGCTCTACTGTGGTATAATAAAAATAATAATAAAGTAATCATCACTTTAAAAATGGCAGAAACTAGAGGAACACAAGCCCAGAGGACGTTACAGGAGAAAGTGGAAGTGAAGTTGGTCACCAGGGTTTTAAAAGTGCAAAGACAGAGCCAAAGGTGAGGACTATGTCAAGGAGTGATGTTTTCTTGCCTCCACATCAAGTGTCTTGTCAACTCCAGGCACAAGACACTAGGTAATTTCCCGACTCTGCGGAGTCATGAGTCTGTCCTGGCCTGCTACTCAGTTTTCTTTCTAAGGAAAGAAATGTTCACAATCAGGGACTGGAGGTGTGATGCCAAAATTCATCTCTTTCTACTTGGCACTCAGTTGATCTACATTCCCTGCTTTTCACAGTGTGAATCACATGATTGAGTTCGGTCAATGCACATGTATGTTGTAGAAGCTACAGGGCAGGTGTAGCCCACAAAATGATCCCATGCACTTCTTGCCCAGGATGGCAGAAGTCCAACCTAGTTTCCCTGCTCTCAGGATCAGAGCTACATGCAACAAGAATTTGATATGCTGATCTTTTCTCATTAAAAAGATCTGCAAAGCAAAACCATGTAATGAAAGTGAGAAATGAACATTTAACATGCCAAGCCACTGAAATTCAGTTATTATCTTGGTATAACTGTTGTTAACCTAATAAGATATATATGTGAGAGTGAGGGTGTGTGTGTAGTTAGATAGGTAGAGAGAGAGAGATAGGGATGATAGAAAAGGAAGTAAGGAAGGAAGGAAGAAAGAAAGAAAGAAAGAAAGAAAGAAAGAAAGAAAGAAAGAAAGAAAGAAAGAAAGAAAGAAAGAAAGAAAGAAAGAAAGAAAGAAAGAAAGAAAGAAAGAAAGAAAGAAAGAAAGAAAGAAAGAAAGAAAGAAAGAAAGAAAGAAAGAAAGAAAGAAAGAAAGAAAGAAAGAAAGAAAATGAGTGGATGGGTGGGTGGGTGGGTGGTTAGGTAGATGATGGATGGATGGATGGATGGATGGATGGATGGATGGATAAATGGATAGATAGATGGGTGGATTAATGGATGGAATGGATGGATGGATAAATGGATGGATAGATAGCAAAGTCTATAAAAGTATGAAATAATACGAGGAGAAAATGAAATCTAATCTGCCATTCAACTGGAAAATCTAAAACTGACCTTTTCAGTACTCCAGTCAGCATTTTCCTAAGCAAATCTTGCCAGAGTTCATTCTAGGCCTCTTACCAGACGATAGTGTCTCTCCAAATCCATCCAGTGCTTCCCAGATATCTGTCCTCTTCCAGGAGCTCTGATGTCCTGTTTCTTCTGGCTCTCTGAGGCATCCCAGGCTGATCATCCCTAGCTTGAGTTGAACCACCTCAATAGGTTGCAAGTCTTTGTAGACAAGGACTGTCTCTGCATTGAATTGAGTTCAGTAGAGCAAAGACACTAAAAGAAATATTTGGATCTGTGCTGACGAGTAAACAGATGCAAAAATTCTTCATCCCACAGATGACCAGGTGTGTGGGATTGTCCCTTTGCACTGCTTCCACATCTTCCCAATAGCCCTTCTATTATCTATCCTTTGTTGCAATGCATTGAAAAATCACCAAAAATTTCTACTCTGTGCTGTATGCACTCCTTTTTAATGAGACTGACAACTCTTTCTAGCAATCACTGGACTGCATTTCTCCATCCTTGAATTTAAGTGATTTTCTTTCACCTAAAATATGCGGGGCAAATGTTAACAAGGTAATCTTGAGAAGCATTAGTGCATCATGACTGTTTTTTCTTATTCCTAAGAAAATTTTTGTCTCTGTCAGAGTATGTGCAAGCACCTATGTAAAAGTGACAGGACCACATGGACAGTCACCACACACATAATGAAGGCATGGATACAATTCTAGAATATTCAGGAACAAATGCATCTAATAGAATACCACCTAGCCACCTCTTGGAATTTCAAAAATAAGAAATGTTTTATGTCTTACATATTTATAGTTTAACTCCTGGTTTATTTTGCAGCAAAAAGTTGACAAACACTAATCTAGTCACCTGTGAATAAAACTACATGGATTAGTGATTCAAAGTCATCGATTAAATTCCATCAGTTGTCCCTACTTTTCCTCCTCTGTGGTAAAATCTTACACATGAGAGACACAGGGAAATTTGAAGGAAAAGTTGGCATTTCCTTCTTTTCCTACTGCATAGAGTAACAGAAGTGGAAATAGCTGGAGAAGTTCCTTATCCAACAAGGTCAGCTCACCAAAATTTTCAACACGAGAAAGGACAAAGGAAAAGACATGATGGGGAATTTCATTAGCTCTGCACATGCACATGTACAATAATAATGTCAATAACACACACACAAACACGTGTGTTTACTCATGCATACACAGTACTGGCATCACTGACTATGAGACAAAGCAATTAAAACTGATCCAGCAGCTAAGAGGATCCAAAGTATACAAGTGATAGGAGAAAAACTAAAAACAGGCAAAATAAATTTTGTCTTTTAAAATTCTCTTACTTCGCGAAAGATACACATGACATCATTAAAATGTATGTATTATAATCCACAATGGGGAAGGGAAGGGAAAGAGAAAGAGAGAGAGAAAGAAAAAAAATTAATAACCTGCCATAGAGGCAGGCTAGGAGGGGGAGGGAATCAGACATTGGTGGGAAATGGGCACGGGTGTAGGAATGGATGTTGTAACACTGTATGACCGAAACCCAAATATGAACATCTTATGAACATCTTTGTAATTGTGTATCTCTTATGGTGGTCACTTGTCACTTGTCACTTGTCTTCCCATTGTTCATCGATTTATTTTGAGCGGGTGCCAGCAACATTCCATTCATTGTAAATGAGGTCCATTATTGTTACTGTTTTTGGCATATCAAATATATCATAGGTAGCTTCAGGCTCTGCCATGGCTCTTGGTTCATCACAGGGGCCCAGACTTTTCTATGTCAGACCATCAAACATCATCGTCCACCATCCAGGGCCCATGGGGCAGAAACCTGGGTGTAGACAATCCTGTCTCCTGTCTGCCACCTGCCAATGCAGCCGGGCACCAAAGCCACACCTGCAACACTCGAGGGGAAGGCTTACATGGTATAATAAAAATATTTAAAAATAAAATAAAATTTGTTTTCCTAATGCATATTCACCCAATATCCAACTGCTAATATCCAGGATATATCAGGCACTGGTAGACCTTTACAAGAAGAAAAAAAGCCAACCCCATCAAAAAGTGGGTAGGGTAAATGAACGGAAACTTTGATTAAGGAAGAAATTGTAATGTCCAAACGACATATGAAAAAATGCCCATCATCATTAATCATCAGAGAGATGCAAATAAAAACAACAATGAGATATCATCTCACACCAAAGAGATGGGCACATATGCAAAGACCAAGAGCAACAAGTGCTTCGAAGGCGGGTATGCGGGAAAGGGGACTCTCATTCATTGTCGGTGGGAATGTCGACTGGTACAGCCTTTGAAAACAATGGCGGGCATTCCTCCAAAGACCAGAAATTGAGCCCCATTTGACCCAGCCATACCTCTTTGGGGATATACACTTGTCACTTGTCTTCCCATTGTTCATCAATCGCTCGAAAGGGTGCCAGCAACGCCTTATCTGCTGGGAGGCCCATCACAGGGGGCCCAGACTGGGAAGCCAAAAACACACAGCGGAAACACCATCTACACTTCTATTTTCCTTTCACAGCAACACTATTTATAATAGCCAGAATCTGGAAACAAGCAGAGTGCCTGAGAACTGATGACTGGATAAAAGAAACTTTGGTACATCTACACAATGGAATACTATGCAGCTGTTAGGAAAATGAAGTTATGAAATTCGCCTATAAATGATGGACATGGAGAGGATCATGCTAAGTGAAATTAGTCAGAAGGAAAAGACAAATATAGAATGACTGCATTTATTTGCATGATATATATTATGATATCAATATCCAAGGTCAGGCAAAACATGGATCAGTAGATCTTGTCAAAGGTGGAATCAACCACAAACTGGTAAGAGTCAGAGATTGCAAGACAGAGAAGGGAGCAGTGTACTAATAATTGCTGAAATGATAATATCAGCCTATAACTTACATTGAATATAAGCAAAAGATATGTTAACCTCTAAATGTATGTACTGCAATCCACAATGTGTAAGAGGACAAAGAAAGAAAAGAGAAAGAGAGAAAAGAAATAAAGAACTCACCACATAGGCAGGCTAGGGGAGGGGAAAGGTAATCTAAATTGGTGGTGGGAAATAGGCACTGGTGGAGGGATGGGTGCTGGAATTTGTATGACCAAACCCAAACATAAACATCTTTTGTAACTGTATATCTCATGGTAGAGTAACAAAATATTTTTTAAAAGAAGTAATGCATGTCCAAAATATAATCCATTAATTTTTTAAAAATCTCTTCCCTAGACCCTGACTAATGCACATTTTTTATAATTTTACCTCCTTCGTTATGTTTGCTCCTATGTAATTTTTTTAAATATTGAATCACTGTGAGATACAGTTGCAAGCTGGTCATGATCAGTTTCAGTCATACAGTATTCCAATACCCATCCCTTGACTGTGAGTACATTTCCCACCAGAGTACGTTTTCTCTCCTGGCCCCCCCATGCTATAGCAGGCACTTTCACTTTCTACTCCCAGCATTATAGTTTGCAACTCAGATGCTGAGAGGTAATCATGTTTGTTCCTTTACCTACTTCCATCACACAGTTCTTATCCAAAATGATCATTTATAACTATCTTTGCCATAGTGGTCCTTTCCTATGCCACTGCTTTCTCTTCCCAAGCACTTGAAGCAGGCTTCCAACCATAGATCCAATCCTGGTCCTTGTGTCTACTATCCATGCGTATTGGTTTCATATATTACTGTTTTACATCCCATAAATTAGACTAATGCATTTTCAAATTGAAAAAGTAAACATAGTGAACTGAACATTCTCTCTAGGTGTTCAGACCCTTATCTTATTTCCAAGATAAGGGTCGAAGTAATCTGAAAATGCATGCTTAGCTCTTCTATATGTGTTATAATGAGCTTAATTACCACATGCACCAAGAACTGTGCCATGGGATGAAAAAAAGACAAACAGGAGAGTTTTCTGCAAAGTCTGGTAGCTTTGCAAAGGAGCCCATTTATCCCCTAAGTATGACCGCAAGTATTTACCAAACATCTATTATTTGCTGCTGCCTGATGATACACACAAGAGAATAATAAGATAAAATTTTACTCTCAGTTTATATCCAGAGAAGATCAATTTTACTCAGTATGTCAATAAAAATCTATGCCCTGAAAAAGTGATATCATTTGTTATTAGTCATCCAGTACAGCTGATCACATTTGCTCTTTGCCCTATCTGGATGTGCTGTTTAATAAGTGTCACTGCAGGGAATCCAGAGAGGAGTAAGGCTATCTATGTCACTTTGTCTAGCTTATTAAGATTCTCATTCTTCTGTGTTAGCCATCGATTAGTTAAACATAACATTAATTACAGCTAATCCATTATAACAATAGCCATTCATTAGCAGTTAAATAACAAGTTCTATTATTTGTTTAGAGGCTACACCTTACAAAAGCCTAGAGCTTACTCCTGGCTCCTGTACTCGCTGAAATCACAAATTACTGTAAATCATAAGTTTTGAATATTAGTTCTTGTTAGATTCTGTTGATTATAAGGAAACAGGAAGTAGCTTCACTAACTTAAAAAGATCTTGTAGAAAGATGTATTTTATCTCCAATCATTAAAGACAAAACAAAAAGACAAATAAAAAGCCATAGAGAAAGACAGAAATGAAGAACAGTGAGACTCACATACCATGGCCGGGAGGATTTAGCATAGATCATTTGCTGTTCTCAAATTCTATTTCAATACCTTTCTCATTTCATATTTTCCATACTTCTACTCAAATTCTTGCTAATTCATTATCCTTGCTAAGTCTCATGCCCAGCTAAAGGCCCATCAGGTATTTCAGATCCTGAGGAGCAATTCTTGAAATGGCAATCAAGGTCCTGCTACCTGAAGGCAGCAGAATGGCTGCTGAGCAGGCACCAAGTACCAAGCATGACGATAATCATTACAGAATGGCAGGGGAGCCAAGGAAATTTAGCCAGCAGAGTGATAGATTTCCACAGATGGTTGCACCAATGAGAATGTATCTCATGTCGTTTTCTTACCATATGACACTCTTATATTCTCTTCCCTCAAACTTAAGTAGATTTTTATAACGGTCCCAGCCAATTAACAAAAAATTTTGGCAGAAGAGATGACATCTGATTTCCAAGACTAGGACATAGTAGTAAATTTGTCTCCCCCACCTAGTTGACTTTAAGATCTTTTGCATAGGACACATGAAAATTATGTAATAGATGAAAAAGTCACTGAGGCCCAGCTATCTAAATCTTTCCATTTCATGTATCAGTTATCTAAGTGTAAAAGACTCCAAAATTACCCTAGTCTTGCAAACCACTTCTCAAGATTAACAAAACAGAACTGTACCAGTGGAATTATCCTTAACTCCTGACCTTCCAAATGTATGCATCATAATAAATGATTCTTATCTTACAGATATTTTTGTCTGTCATTAATCATTTCTCAAAATGTATTTAGTTTATGTCATGTATTTACAATAATTTTGACACTATGGACTTAGACAACATAGCTACTACACCTCACCACCACCTAAGTAGTGCAAGATACTCTTCCCTCCCACCAATAAATTTGCCATCATCTCCTGACCATTTCAAATCCTCCTCATCTGTTCCCATTATTCCAGTATTCTTTAAGTTTTTGCTTCAGTGCCCTGGGCTTAAGTTAATATCAACTGGTGTTGTCTATACCCTTGTCACTGTCCCAAAACACAATAGATGGAGTGAGGTACGTAGTGTTTATCTTCTTCTTCTAAATTCACTCAACATTATACTTTCCAGTTCCACTCAAGTCGTTTTTAAGTGATTTCTCACCAAACTGTAATAGAAAAGTCAATACCACAGTAAGCTAGTAATCACATTAACTGATAATCCACCCATTAGTCAAATATTGCACAGTTAATAAAGAACATTTCAGGCATCCTGCCATGGGGAATTCACAACACTACACTCACTGCTTCTTCTCTGTCTTTCTTCTATACCGCTTCCTCGCCAAAACCAGTATTCTCCTCTCACATGTACACTTTAGTGTTCCCTGCGCCAACTCTATACTTGTTCTTCTTCTGAACTCATCCATCCCCTATTCGGTCATGGTGAAATCCAAATTAATAGGGATATAGGAATAGGATAAAAAAGTACTAGAGACCTGTAGCCAGAGCGATAGCACACAGCTGACTCCGATTCTATCCGCAGCATCCCATATAGGTCCCCTGAGCACAGCCAGAAGTAATTTTTGAGTGCAAAGTCAAGAGTAAACCCTAAGATCACTGGGTGACTAAAAAAAGCAGAAAAAACACTGGGACCCACTCAAGAGCTATGATTGAGCTAGAGTCCAGTATCTCCCCAAAAGTTAGTGATACCAACCACTGGGGTTCTCAAACTATGGAGGAGCCAATAGAAGCTCAATGTAATGAGGTGGTGGTGGGGAGGCACTTTCTCCTTGTTCACTTCAACAAGGTAGATTTCATTATTGAGTTCGCTGATTTTTCTGAAGAATGAGGAAGAAGGCCAAATATTTGGAAAGTATGACCTAGGACCTTCATTGTGTTTCCAAATAGAGTAATATTGACATTTGAGGTAGGTTAAACCCAAATGTTAGTGACCATTTGGCATCACTGATCCTTGCCACCAGCTTCTGGATTCAGTCTCAACCAATGAAGATATTCTGTATCTCCAATTCTCACCAACAGCATTGACTTATGTGCCTGGGGAGGAACAACAAGATACTCAATGCTTAGTGGATAACTGGTATTAAGGAATGAAAAAGTGCTCCTGAGTTTATGACTTTGGCATCTTGTCAAACAGCACAATTCCAAGAGGATAATCAGATTTAATGTGAGGGACAGTTCACACACAATGGAAGGCATCAATTCTGTGGGGCCCCTTTAGTAAACTAGCGTCAGATCAGACCTCTGCTCTAAAGTTTATACTCTAGTCAATAAGACAACAATTAAGATTGTGGACAAAATAAATCAGCAAGATTAGATTGGGCACAGCACTAAATAAGGAAATAAAGAAAGTGACTAGATAGGGCTTCAATGTAATAAGGAGTCGCGTAAGAAAGGCCTCTAGCAAGAACTCATTTAGCTTTAAAGTGTATATCCAGACATAAAGGTAAAGTACTTTTACAGAAATATCAACATGTGCAAGAGCAAGAAGGCCATGGATGAGGATGGAACTGCCTGGGAAAGTACTATGAATGATAAGAGACTTATACATAGTGCTAAAGCCCCAAAGATAGTGACATTTCAGAGGAAAAGAAATCTACTTTTAATGGTGTAAACTAGTGAGAAGATAAAACCACCAGCACAATACAGAATCACAGCAGCCAACAAAGGAAACAGCGAGGCATGAGCTTGAGGGCCAAAGGCTACAGAGAATCAAGGAGTAGGAGAACTGTAATCACTTGTATCACTTGTCTTCCTGTTGTTCATCGATTCACTGAGGGGGTACTAGTATCATCTCCATGCATCCTGTCATGTGCCAGTGTAGCCAAAGAGCATCTGCTCACGCCAGAACACGAAGAGCTCAAACCATCTGCTCAGGTCATGGAATGAGGTCTATAATTGTTACTGGTTTTGGCATCAAATATAACACGGGTAGCTTCGCCAGGCTCTGGTCATGTGGGTGGTATATTCTGGTAGTAGACCATTAGTTTGTGCATTTTCTGATGAACTTCAAAAATGGGGAGAGATCGGCTTTTCTTGTGTTGATCTCGACAGATGCTGAATGATGGCCTCCTGGGGTCCTCTGGCCCTACCCAGGCCTCATTGTAATGGCGGGCCAGGGCCAGAACCCACCTTCCTCCCAGATGCCTCATGATCAGGCATGATCTCCCTGTGCTCATGATCTCCCTGTGCTCTCCCTGAGCACAGGGGAGAGCCAGAATCAGCGTCTGCCCGTCATATCTGTCCAAATACATTGTAATATCTATTGGATTTGGGCACAATCAGTCATGGGGGAAACTTGTTTGGAACATCTCAATGAAGTGGTATGTAAAGAACAACAGATGGACATGAAGACATCTTGTTTCTAATCCTTACTCTTCTAATGGGTCCCTTCTCCCTTGCCTACATCCAAACCAAAGTATCAAATATTCATTACGACTATAGCAGTCCTTGATTCCTGAAGACTCTGACTACAGATTTTGTAATTGAATCTCAACTCAGTCAACAAGTAGCCATCCCTATATTTGGAAACTTGCCGAAGTATTCAGCACTGTGATCAATGTCTCATGTGTGTGTGGGCTGGGTCTAAAGTTTCTGATAACACAGACATTTATTTTGCTTAAGAGGCAAACCTGAGAGGTTAAAGCCTAAAAGGTTAACAGAATTTGCATTCTGAATTGTTTTTTCCACTTTGATTTCTAAATATTTTGCTAATAATGCTTATCTCTCATAATTATTTGATATGATAAAGTAATTCTTGTTTTTTTAGCCTCCACAATTACGTCTTCCAGTGAAATCAGCTCTAGGATGGCTGGGAAGGTCAGGAACCAAGATCCAACCTGAAATCATGTGTGACCTTGAACCTCTGAAACAATTTAATTATGAGGAACTGCAAGCCTGGCTCTGAAATCTTGCAAGTCAATGAGATCAGCTATGTTTCCAGACATAAAAATGCTCTAAAGAAGAAAACCACCCAAGCATACAAGTCATACTTATTCTGTGTGATCAGACCTTTCTAACAGCAAAATTCTGAAAGCAATCAGAAATCTCTAAGCATTTAGAAGTTGTGGAGAAGAGAAAGGATTCAACTAAAAATCTTGCTGTTGTTGCTATTGCTTTAGAAGCTCGAAGAGGGATTGGGAAATCGTGACTTTCAAAGCTCACAGATTTGAGTTTCTGTGGACAAATGGCCAGGAGATGATGTCATCTGGCATGAGTGAGAAAGCCTCACTTTTAGCAAAAGATTTGCGGAAAGGGGGAATTTCTGTACTTTGTTTGCAAGGACAACTTTTAAACAAAATACAGAACTTGGGTTGCAAAGGACAACCAAATGTCTTTCTGGCATTTGTTCTTCATTACAGGTAAGTGGGGGCCGTCTTCAAAACTCTGAGGGAGAAAAGACAAAGGATCCACACAAGATACAATTCACTGTCAACCAATACTGCATTTAAGCACTTTGAGGAAGACAGAATACAAGTATCTTCCCAAAAAATCTATAGGCATGATTATCATATCATTATTCACATAGAATTAAAAGCAGACATGGCTTTAAAAAATTAATTTCAATGACTAAATAAAGTTATGGGTATTTCCTTACATTTTATTTGAAATGCTAGTAAAAGAATGTTCTAAATACTAGGTGAGCCGAGGAAAAGCTAATGTGAATGCGAGCATCAGGGAACAAAGGGTTTCACGTCCCCAGTCAATCCCAAAGAGTTGCAACCCTTATCGCAAAAAGGATGAGGGAAAGAGACCTGCTTTTTCAGACATTAGAAGTTTCATACAGAATTGCAAAAGGTCCAAAAATGCCCAGCACGTAAAGAAAAACAGCCTATACTTAGGTACACTGTAAATTCTACAAATCTCCAGACAGGAAGGAAAGTGGAAAAGCAGGAATTAGTACACTAAGATTTAGAGGCACATACCTAACATGGGAATAGTCAGGCTTGAATCTCAGAACTTGATGTCTTTCTAGGCCCCAGGACTGGAGTGACATTCTTGATCTCTGGCACCACAGGGCCCGAGTAACACTATAACCTGCTGCTGCTGTGGATCCCTGACCGTACTTGGGAGCTCTCTCACCACCACCACCACCATCACCATCACCTTCCATAAAAAGAAGAAGAAAATGGAAAAGAAGATTACACACAAAGAAACTGGAATAAGAACACACTATTTGACCATTTTCATCAAAAAAGAAGAAAAGAAAAGATATTTATAGATATTTGCAGAGGCCCAAAATGTTAGTTTCTGCATACATTTTCTTGGAGGTTATCAAAAGTGCCGGCAACATTAGAACTTTAAGGAAACAATATTGGGAACAGCACCATTCAGGGCCAGAGCACCGCTCCAGAGTGGGGAAGGGTCAGAGTGCTTCTGGGTGTGTAAAATCAAAGGGTTTTAAGGGATTTATAAATTTTAGGCTCTGAGAAGAAGAGGAGCCGGCTCCTCTTCTTATAAATGCAACCAATGAAATCATCTTTAGATATGAGGGGAAAAGTACAGCACACTTCTTAACTCCCAGTTAGGAATTGCATAGAGAGTAAGACTGAAGTATGTGCTAATTCAGATTCTTGGAGAGGCAGATGCTGTAAGATGAGATTTATCTAGAAACACCTACGAAGGATAAAGGCCAGGAGGGAGACTGAGACAAGAGAAGCCACCACAGAATTCACTGGGGAGGAGTGACACTGGGGAGGAAGAGGATATTCACCCAAGAAAACCTGTGAAGGATGCTGGGAGGGTCCATCCCAACGCCCCACAATTAAGAAGTCTTGCTCATAGCAACAGTGGACTGAACTTTTTTATCCATCAGGGCAGAACTTGCTAATTGGGGATATGGGGAGCCTGAAGCAGGGTGTTTCCACAGAAAGGGCAATATTGTTTTCAATAACTTGCATTAAAGGATGAGGAAAAGAGAAACAACAGAGAAAGCTGGTATCCCAGAGATTAGTAATACAAACTCCTCCAGATATCTCCTTTCCCATTTCTCATTGCTATTAGATGAAGGCTAAGGACTGGAATGATAGAAGAAGAGCAAAGTGAGGTGTGTTCCCTCGACATGGGGAGGTAGGAATCTGAGCGCTTCGTTCCTTCATCCCCAGTGATGGTGGACTTTGAAGCCACATATTGAGAAGGTTACAGAAGATGAAGTTTGTTTAGGAACTTGAGTCACTGGAAAGAAAGCCCGTTTTCACAGACACAGAGTCACAGCAGCACCAATTAGCTGACTAACAGCTGGCAATCTGGCCACTTATTCAAAGAGAAGTCTGGACTGCAGCCTCAAGGATTCATTCTCAACACTCTTCTGGTGTGCTTGAAGGAAGAGATGACCCAGAACATCCCCTCCATCATAGCCTCAGCAGTAGACATTAAGACTCAAGTCCAACCACATAAAAGTGATCCAACAGTAGATCCACAACAGATCCAATCACACCAGACATAGGTTCTACAGGATCCATCTCTTCCTCCATTCAGAGGTGAAATACAGGAGAAAGAACAGATACATTCAGTCCCTTCTCCACAGTGGATTGTTCTGCAGAGGCTCTGCTAGATAGCGCATAAACCATAAAACCTGTAACCAAGGAGCTCTTGTGATGCTATAGTGGGGGTGGGGATTTTCAGCAATTTACCCCTTTGCTTTCCTTCTCTCCTGAGCCATCACTTCCCTTTTACCCTCATTTTTACTGCCCCTAAATTGTGCTTCACCCAAAGCATGTGCAAGTGGACTTTGTCAACAAAGCATCACATATCAGTCTGTCTTTCTGACTGAGGAAATACAGTCTCTGTATTTCTGAATAAGGAAATACAGCCTATGATTTCCCTTAAGTAATAGGAAAGTTTATGGAGGAGAGGTTTCTTAGAACAGAAATGAGAAATGTGCTGACTGCTATGTTCACGCAAGGAACAGGAATTTATTTCTTTTTTTGTTTGTTTGTTTTGGGTCACACCCAGCAACACTCAGGGGTCACTCCTGGTGCTTTGCTCAGGAATTACTCCTGGCTGTGCTAGGAAACCATATGGGATGCCGTGGACTGAACCCGGGTCAACTGCATGCAAGGCCAAAGATCTACGTGCTGTGCTATCACTCTAGCCCCAGGGACAGGAATCTCTAAGCAGCTCAGAAAAGAAATTGGGAAACACAAACCAAGTAACTCAATGGTTTAATTATTTATATGATTATTTTCCCTTTCTTTTGGGAGGATGGGGAAGTGAAGGGCACACCTGGCTGTTCTCAAGGCTTACTCCTGGCTCTCATTCAGAAGTCATTGGCAGACTCTGGAGACAGTGTGGTTTGGCGGAGATCAGGGTTAGTCACGTGCAAGGCAAGTGCGTTACCTGCTGCACTCTCTGGCCACTGATTACTTTTCTTCTTGACTCTTTTCCACCAAGAGTCTGCCCATGGTGAAGGGCAGTAAAACCTATTACATAAAAAAAAAAAAGAAGCAACCCTATCACCATGGTAGCTGGAATAGAAGAGACAAAAGCTGAGGGGGACTATCCCCTTTTTTATTTTTAATTTATTGTTCTTGATTTTGTTTTAAATGACTTTTTACTTATTTTTCTTTAAAATGTGAATTTTTATATTATTGATTTTAATTAGAGCAGTGACCAAGACCGTAGCGAAGTTACCTCGTGTTAGGTTTGATATGCCGAAAGCAGTAACAATTATAGACCTCAATTCTCATGACCAGGTGGACGTTTGAGGCTCTTAATGTTCCTGTAATGAGCAGATGTCCTTGCTACTCATGTGACAGGACATATGGAGATATTACTGGTGCCCGCTCCAGCAAATCAATGAACAATGGGAAGACAAGTGTTCTTGATCACTTGATCACTTGACTTCCCGTAGATCATCAATTACTCGAGCGGGCACCAGTAACGTTTCAATATGGCCTGTCACATGTGAGATGGCCCAAGGGCATCTGCCCACTCCAGGAATATAAAGAGCCTCAAACCATTCCATCAAGTCATAGGAATGAGATCTATAATTGTTACTGGTATTTGGCATGTCAAATACGACACGGGTAGCTTGCCAGGCTTTGCCGCAGGTGGGATAATCTTCTAGTCACCTCAAAAACTCAAGCATTTATTGATGTACCGTGTGGCAGGCTGCAATCTCAGCTCTTCTGCTGGGTGGAGTTCTGACGAGAGGAGTCCAGATGTGGAAAATGGCTGTCCTCATGGTGTGGGGTTCTTGCGGCGAAGTTCTTCCTCTAGTTCTTGCGAGGCTCTGCTGGGGTGGCGGGCTACAAGGAACACAAACTCAAGAATTTATTCAGTGAATAGTTGTGCTTTGTTTCAGTTTCTGGGGCTAAGGGGGAGAGACCAAGATGAGCAGAGGTAAAGGTGGTGGGGGAGAGAAACTAATGTTGACTTAGGAGGGTTACTTAAAGATGGTTGGAGATGCCATTGGTGCAGAGACCTTAGGTAAGCTGCATCACTAACTGTTCTAACACAAGTCCCTAAAACAAGGAAAAGTGCCTGCTATAGAGGCAGGCTGGGGGAAGGGGGAGGGAATTTGGGGACATTGGTGGTGGGAATAGGGTGAAGGGACAGGGTGCTGGTACAATGTATGACTGAAACCCAATCATGAACATTTTTTAATTGTATATTGCATGGTGGTATAATAAAGAATTAAAAATAAAAACAAAATCATTTCATCGCAGTCAGATCAGATGCCCGAAGGTGGCTGTAAGTCAGCTGCAGGGAAAAGAATTAAAGGCCTGCTCACACGGAGAGGTAAACTTCTGCCAGAAATTTAGAGAGCTGTGGGCAGTAGCTTTCTTGAGGTGGTTCTAGGTTAACTCAACAGACACCCATTGGATCAAGCCACGGAGTTCAGGGAAAGCATTCCACACTGGGAAACACTGCAAGGCTGCAAAACTGGCCTGTGGGGGGGCATGGTTTACACTACAGAATACATGCCAGGCATGCATTGAACCTATGAGTTTTATTCCAGGTGTCGCAAATGGAAAAAAAAAAAACCTCAACAGGGAGTCATGACTTGAACTTCCCTGAATGAATAGTTTAGAAACTCGGCCTTGCAAAGTTAAGAACAGGGTGGAGGGGTGGTCAGAGGGGCAGGGCACTTGCTTTGCACAGAGCGGACTGGAGTTTGATCCTGACGCCTGTGGTCCCTGAACACGTTGCCAGAGTGTGATGCCTGAGTGCAGAAAACAGATTAGTCATCATGAAATTACAAAGTTGTTCATGATTGGGTTTCAGACATATGATGTCTCAACACCACTTCTATCACCAGTGTTCACTTGCCTCTACCAATGACCCTCCTAACCCCATTTGCTTCTCACTCACCGGTCTGCATCTGCGAGAAGCTCTTTTTTTTATCTTTTGTGGAGCAGAAATGCATTTTATTTTTTTTTAATATTTTTATTATACAACCAAGAGATATACAATTACAAAGATATTCATATTTGGGTTATGTCTTACAGTGTTCCAGCACCCCCTCCCTCCAACAGTGCCCATTTCCCACCACTAACGTCCCCCAATTCCCTACCCTCCCCTAGCCTCTATGGCCGGTTTATTATCTCTATCTCTTTCTATCTCTCTCTCTTCCTTCTCTTACACTTGTGGATTGTAATACATGCATTTAGAGGTCATCATGTGTACCTTATTGTCTGTATTTAATACTCAGTTTTAGGTTGGTATTAGCACTTTCGATAATTATTAGCACTCTGTTCCCTTCTCTGTCTTACCTAACCTCTGACTCCCACATGTTTGTGTAATTTTCACCTTTGATAAGACCTCCTGATCCATGTTTCACCTGAACTTGGATATTGGTATCATAATAGGTGTATATATCTATGTCATGCAAATAAATACAGTCATTCTATATGTCTTTTTCCTTCTGGCTAACATGATCATTAAGCAACATGATCATCTCCATGTCCATCCATTTATGGGCAAATTTCATAACTTCATTTTTCCTAACAGCTCCATAGTATTCCATTCTGTAGATGTACCAAAGTTTCTTTATCCAGTCATCAGTTCTCGGGCATACTGGTTGTTTCCAGGTTCTGGCTATTGTGAATAGTGCTGCTATGAAAAATAAAAAAGTGCGGATTGTGTTTCCGCTGTGTGTTTTTTGGCTTTCCAGGGCATATTCCCTGGGTACTTTGGTTGTTTCCAGATTCTGGCTATTGTGAATAGTGCTAGCTATGAAAATAAAGGTGTTTTTGATGTGTGTTTTTGGCTTCCCAGGGCATATTCCCAAGAGTGGTATGGCTGGGTCAAATGGGAGCTCGATGTCTAGTCTTTGGAGGAATGTCCATATTTTTTTCCAGAAAGGCTGCACCAGTCGACATTCCCACCAACAATGGATGAAAGTCCCCTTTTCCCCACATCCATGCCAGCACTTGTTGTTCTTGCTCTTTTGGATATGTGCCAGTCTCTGTGGTGTGAGATGATATATCATTGTTGTTTTGATTTGCATCTCTCTGATGATTAGTGATGATGAGCATTTTCTCATGTGCCTTTTGGCCATTCGAATTTCTTCTTGTCAAAGTTTCTGTTCATTTCTTCTCCCCATTTTTTGATGGGGTTGGCTGTTTTCTTCTTGTAAAGTTCTACCAGTGCGTGATATATCCTGGATATCAACCGGTTCTCAGTTGAGTATTGGGTGAATATTCTTTCCCATTCTGTGGACTGTCTTTGCATCTTGGTCACTGTTTCTTTTTGAGATGCAGAAGCTTTTTTAGTTTCATGTAGTCCCATATGTTTATCTTTGCTTCCAGTTGCTTTGTTAGTGGTGTTTCATCTTTGAAGATGCCTTTAGCTCCAATGCCGTGATGGGGTTTTCCTATATTTTCTTCAACGTACTTTATGGATTCAGGTCTGATACTGAGATCTTTAATCCAGTTTGATCTGACTTTTGTGCATGGTGTTAGACAGACGTCCAAATTCATTTTCTTACACATAGCTGCCCAGTTTTCCCAGCACCACTTGTTGAAGAGGCTTTACTTGCTCCATTTTGGACTCTTTTGCACCTTTATTAAAAATTAAATGATCATGTGTTTGAGGATGGGTGTCAGGATACTCGACTCTATTCCATAGGTCCACAGGTCTGTTTTTATTCCAATACCATGCTGTTTTAATTACTACTGCTTTGTAGTACAGTTTGAAGTTGGGAAAGGTGATGCCTCCCATCTTCTTTTTCCCAAGGATTGCTTTAGCTATCCGTGGGGGTTTATTATTCCACACGAATTTCAGGAGTGTTTGGTCAATTTCTTTTAAGAATGTCATGGGTATCCTTACATGGACTGCATTGAACCTGTACAAAATTCTGGGGAGTATTACCATATTGACAATGTTGATTCTCACCATCCATGCTCTTTTTTAAATATAAGTTTTGTATCATGGTTTGCAGTGCTGTTACTGATAGGGTTTCTTAAAAAAAAAAAAACTCTCCCACCTTTTTGGCATCTACTTCTCCTCCTAGCTGAACACTTCCCTACACCATAAACATTGCCCTCTGGGTCTTATGCTTCAATCCCCTCAAGTAGGATGATTCCTAAATACCAGTTTTAATGTTCTTTGTTTCCATTGCCTTTGGTATTCATTGTTCCGCTATTATGGTTCTTTATATCCCACATATAGGGTGAGGAGCCAGGCTTGAGCCGATCTCAAGCCCAATCTCATCAGAACCACACCCTAGAGAGCAATCCAAGCCCAGGATGCTGGGTCTCAGCAGCTAAATTCATCAGGCTCAGTGGATATGGATCTGGGGTCCCTCTCCTCCCCTCTGATCTTCCCTCCGGAGGCCCAGTGGACCCACCCACCCAAGGACTGCTCCAGGGCTGGTCGACTGTGATCCAGAGGCACAGATACACAGGGCAGAGCTACTACCAGCTGTTCCTGGTACATCAAATTAGTAGAAACCAATTATATTCCAAAAATTCTGATGGTCAATGCCAGAAAAGAAATAGACCAGATTAGCCCATAAACCTAAACCCCAACCTAAACCCTAAACCCCATCCTGGACCTTTTCATGAACCCCATTTCCTTCTTCCAGTACTCAACGGACCTAAAGACCTGTCCTGTTACAAATTTCTCTAACCACTGAGGAGGATAAAAGGAGACGAGAATGCTTCTAGCCTGACAGCAGACTGTGCCCCCTTGGATAAATTCAGAGCCATGGCAGAGCCTGGCAAGCTACCTATGGTGTATTCGATATGCTAAAAACAGTAACAATAATAGACCTCATTCCCAACGAATGGGGACGCATTAGCAATGCTCAAGCAAATCAATGAACAACGGGAAGACAAGTGACAAGACAGATGATATCCCACATATAAGAGAGATCATTCTGTGTCACCGTCTCTCCCTCTGACTTGCCTCACTTATCAAGACACTCTCCAAGTGAAGGGACTATGTTCTGGTCACGATGGGAGACTAAAAAGGAGAATATCAAGCTATAGAGTATCCATGCCAGTGACTGAATCAAAATAGAGACTGAAACATTGGGCTTGCAGAAATGCTACCCACTCTGACAAGAACCACAAGAACAGCACAACAAATAAATTATTTCCATAGTGTTTTCAGTCTAAGAAATGTCAACAAAAAGAGTGAAAAGATCCCTGGTTGGGGAAGGGGGGCACTGTGGTTAGAATTCAACTCAAAAGATTTAGTCCAGGCCGGGCGGGGGCTTGAAATTGAACTCAATTTGGGGGAAGAGGCACTTGACTTAGACACATTTCCCATAGAGCTATCAGAATGAAACACAATGGAACTAGAGATTAAGTACACTTAGCCCCCTACCACCACTTCCCAGTCTTAGCATTTTCCCTCACACCTTCTTGGTGGCTCCAAGTTTAAATTTTCTTTCTATGGAATTTTACCTCTGTTCTTTTCCCTTGTAGAGTTACATTCTCACCACACAGGAACTGAGACTTCATCCATGTCTATTTTCACACTTGGTCAAGGAGGACATCATGAAGCCCCCCCCCTCCTCTTGTCAAACAAACAATCCCTTATTGTATGGTTATTTCCAAAGAGATCTAGGGCCATGAGATGCTGTTAAGGAGGTTGGCTACCATGTTATTCTAGAAGGTGTTGTTCATATTAATATTCATAATAGATTTAGGGACTTGTATTACCATTTCCAGATCAATATAAAGTATATTAAGGCAGTCAAGGACATTCCCTGGGGCCAGAACTGGCACTGAGAAAACTCTACCACAAAACATAGGAGGAAAAGTTAAAACATCATTAATTTTTCTGCATCTCATTCTATTCACATTTACTAGACACCCTACATGTCCTGGGACATTTCTTAGTACTTTATTTGCATTATATTATGTAATTCTATGAAGTAGACAACATTGTAATCCCCAAAATTTTATATAGGGATGTGTGTGTTTATATATATGTGCATTTTGGGGTCATATTCAGTGCTACTCAGAGCTTTCTCCAATTCTGCGCAGGGATCACTTCTGACAGACTCAGGGAACCATATGGGGTACCAGGGATCAAAGTTAGGTCAGCTGCATATGAGGTAAGCACCCTATACTGTATACTATTGCTTCAGTCCCTAACCAAAATTATCATATAATTTTTAAATTATAGTTTTCGAGGTAGGAAACCAAGAATGACTTAAGCTATACAACTAAGCTGTAGAGACACTTGGATTTGAACCTATGTCTTGTCTTTATGACTTCCCAACCCTCACTTCTAAATTCTTTGGATGTCAAAGGCATGCCAGGACTCAATATTAAACAAAGATACACAAAAAAGAGGTTTGTAACCACAAGATGTTCTTAATCGATGAATAAAACTGTTATCCCACCAATGCTTCTTCCACAGAAATCCAATGGTAAAACTATATCATAGGGATAAGAAGGGGAACCTTGTTCAGAGACCTAACTGGAAGCCAATTATGTCAGCTGACATGTACAACTTTGAACAACTTGATTACCATATAAAAGTCTTAAATTCCCACCCTGGCAAAAAGTACAGCTGATGCTAATTGCCTGTAGTAGGGAAGATTAAATAATGACATCTATGTAAAGTATCTAGAACATTAAAAAATGTGTTTCTGTTCCCACTACCAACTATCTCTGATTAAATTCCTTAACTTCCTTGCTTTGACTCTTTAAGGGATCTGCCTTCTCAGTTAAATTAATAGCAGGGGCTTTTGATCTTCTGTTTGTTTTTGTTTTAGAACCATGCCCAACTGTGCTCAGGGGCTACTAGGGAGACCATGCAGTGTTAGGGATGGAACCCAGGTATCCCCGTGCAGAGTTTACACTTCAACCCTTGGAGTCTTTTCCTTGCCACTGTAATGAGGTTTTAATGAGAGGCTTGCATTGGCTTGATTGTCCAAAGCAAATAATCTTTTGATGTGTATCAGTATTCTCATTTATAAAGTGGGTGATTTCATATCTCGAACTGCTGGAAGAAAACTCTATAAATCTTCAAGATGAAACTTTGAAAGCATCTTTGTATGCGAAAAAAAGTAAAATCGTAACCTTCAAGGAAAAATAAAAGGGAACATGAATCTGTACTTGAATACACACAATAACAAAAAAATTTAAAGCCTGATACAGCAATTGCAAATGTATGACCTTGACAAAAGGTCAATTGTTCATGCAGCATAAAAGAGATTTTTTTTTCATCTACATTGATAGAGGAGACAGACCAATACACCATATGATTCCATAAAATTCACCCTCATTACAATCTTGCCATGAATCCTAAGCCCCACTATTAGAGGTGTCCAGTTCATGCTTCGTTTAGTCATTCTATTTCCTATCTTTTCTCCTCATGCATTCATCTACTAACCTCTCCTCAAGCAAATTCCATGTGCCAAGCATGGGTTAGCTTCTAAGAGTTTAGAAATTATTGGCACCATATTACATGTTTTGCTATGGTGAGTTAGGTATTTACACGTGATTCTAATGTAAAAAGAGTTTCATCTGTAACAAATTATAAAAAGCGATGTGAATAAAAAAATGAACTCAATTTAAAAATAAATATGGGAACAATATAATGTTTATGTTTTGAAGTGCAATGAATCAGAATCAGAAAGAATTTGCATTTGGGGGCATTTTAGAGAAGGCTCTGAGAAAAGGGAGACATATTTGAGCTGCAGCAGTAAAACCAACAAGTCAGGAATAGAAAATTTTTCTCATTTTTCTCCCCTAATAAGAGTTCAATTGTGTGAGAAAAATAATACAGGTCATCCTAAGTGTTCATTCATCTATTTGTGTTTATAATTCTTTTATTAACAACCTGATTACTATCCAGATCAAGTTTTTGAAAATATATGACATGAGAAATATGCATGTTTTACGAACAGCAATTCTGACACAGAATTTTCCCAAGGCCATACAATACATTATTAAACCTAGAACCTGGGTTTCCGCAATCTTCCCTTCCCACTGAAAGGGCATGACTATATGTTAAGAATCTTCACTAGTCTGCTGCAATAGCAATAATATACCCATTTCATAGAGGAAAACATGGAGGCATGGGGCAGGAAGCAAGTGACTTGTTCAAAATCACCTGAAAAAGTTACCAGTCAGAACCCCCCAACATCCTGGGGGCCGGGAGTGATAGCCCAGCGGGTAGGGCGTTTGCCTTGCAGCGGCCGGCCTGTGCCGGCCTGGGTTCGATCCCCGGCATCCCATATGGTCCCCCGAGCACCTACAGGGAGTAATTCCTGAGTACAGAGCCAGGAGAAACCCCTGAGCATTGCCGGGTGTGACCCAAAAAGCAAAAAAAAAAAAAAGAACCCCCCAACATCCTGACCCTGTCTCTGCCATACTTTCTATTATGTCATACTGCCGCCTAGAGGCACAGGTATACAGAACCAAGAGGTTGGCTTTGCTAAGCCACATGGCAGGACAGTGAGGCAGGAGGATGCTGGATGCTGGGAACTTCCTTGGAGGTGACTTTCATCATTTCTCCGCCTAGCAGATAGCGGCCTCAGTGCTGCCTCCCACTGCCGCCCACACACTTAAAACTTCCTGCACATTCCTCGAGGGGAATTCTTGTAAGTTACACAAGCTAGTGTTACCAAACTAGAATTGAGCCTGGAAATAGGTGCAGCTTGCGCTAGAGGGATCATTTTCTATCCTCCCTCTGATGAAGCATATGGAGCGAGGAAGACATATCCCTTTGAAATAGTTGGCAGCAACCTGTGGGTTTTCATAATGAATCTGAATTTTTCAGTGTGTAGGCAAGGTGGTGTCCTACAGGTACTATCCGCGCAAACGGAGGTACGAGGGAGTTGGGAGGCTGCTAATAATCTGCCCCATCCCATTAATTATTGATCACTTTTGTGTGGCATTATGCATTGTAAGTCTAACGGTTGGTAGCGATCCTTCTTTTGAATAATGCATTGTCAGAGAATAGATGGAAACCAGGGAAGGAACCTCGACTGCAGACCAACAGCACAGCCTAGTGGCTAACTCAGAAATGACAATGTCATCTCACAGTGGCAGAATGCCTAAGAGAACAGGAAAATGAATTTTTTTAAAAAGGGGGCTATTATTTTCCAAGTCCTGTTATGTGTCAGACACGGAATCACACTCCACAGACTGGACAATGCTAATTTTTTCTACTAAAATTAGCTCTTGGAGCTAGAGAAAAAGAGATATGATAGATCCTAATAGACTTACTGAAAGGAGTTCACAGTATTCTAGATATTTGACAGTTCAGAAACATCAACACATCAACACTAATTTTCCCCCAATTTTGTACCACATGCTCAAATCTGTTTTCTCTGACAATTTTGAAAAGTAAATTAAACCTATCAGAATGATTGAAACCATTGTAATTGTCCATGTCCGTTATTACGGCTGCTTCTGAAGTCCCATACTGTGAGGGGCTAGTGAAATCTGCTTATCCTCCCAGATTTTCAAGGAGGATTTTCTCCCTCTAAGTTCTTTGCGGCAATGTGCTGCACCTAGTTTTATTCATGAGGTTTTAGACTTTATGAAACTCAAAACCCAACACCCAATTGAGAGTCCTGAAGTTGAGCATCACTTTCTCCATAGCACCAAAATTTGTTCCATGAACAGGCAGCAAGGTATGTGTTAGAAATGTAGGGTCTCAGGCCTCTCCTCAGATATACTGGATTGGAATTTTTATTTTAGCAGACTTCCTAGAAAAATCACAAACACTCTCAAGTCTTGGGGGCAGAACTCAGAAAGGGGTTAGCTTTAAAAAGCAGCCTTGCCAGGGTTTAGAGTGGAGTCAGAACCAGCCTGAAGCAAATCTTATCTGTTCTGCAAATGTTTGAATGGCCCTTCTTTGTTACGCAATTGTATTCCTTCAGAGAGACACTTAAAACAGGACTCTTGGATATTAACCCCTTATCAGATGGGTATTGGGGCACTGGCAGAACTTTACATGAAGAAAACAAACAACCCCATCAAAAAAATGGGGAGAAGAAATGAACAGAAACTTCAGCAAGGAAGAAATTCGAATGGCCAAAAAACATGAAAAAATGCTCATCATCACTAATCATCAGAGAGATGCAAATCAAAACAACAATGAGATACCACTTTACACCACAGAGATTGGCACATATTCAAAAGAGCAAGAACAATAAGTGCTGGCATGGATGTGGGGAAAGGGGACACTCATCCATTGTTGGTGGGAATGCCGGCTGGTACAGCCTTTCTGGAAAACAATATGGACATTCCTCCAAAGACTAGAAATTGAACTCCCATTTGACCCAGCCATATCACTCCTGGGAATCTAATCTGGGAAACCAAAAATATGCAGCAGAAACACCATCCCTACTTTTATGTTCATAGCAGCATTATTCACAATAGCCAGAATCTGGAAGCAACCAGAGTGCCCGAAAATCGATGACTGGATAAAAAGCTTTGGTACATCTACACAATGGAATACTATGCAGCTGTTAGGAAAAATGAAGTTATAAAATTTGCCTATAAATGGATGGACATGGAGAAGATTATGTTGATCGAAATTAGCCAGAAGGAGAGAGACAGATACAGAATGACTGCATTTATCTGCATAACATAAATATATATGTACATATTATGATATCAATATCCAAGGTCAAGTGAAACATATAACAGGAGGTCTTGTCAAAGGTGGAAATTATCACAAACGTTTGGGAGTCAGAGGCTAGGTAAGAAAATGGAGAACAGAAAATGGAACAGTGTGCTAACAATTGTCGAGGGTACTAATGCCAACCTAGAACTGAGCATTAAATAGAGGCAAAAAGATACACATGACAACCCTTTAATGTATGTTCTGTAATCCATAGTCTGGAGAGAAAGGAAAAGAGAAAGAGAGAGAAATGGAAAGAAATAAAGAACCTGCCATGGAGGAGGGCTGGGGAGGGTGGAGGGAACCGGGGACGTTGGTGGTGGGAGATGGGCACTGGTGGCGGGATGGGTGCTGGAACACTGTATGACCAAAACCCAAATATGAACTTTTTAATTGTATATCTTTGTAATTGTAAAAATAAAAAAAATTTTAAAAATAAAAAAAAATAAAATTAAAAAACAGGACTCTTGCCTTTTTGTTTGTTTTTGTTTGGGGGCCACACCCCAATGTTCAGTGCTTACTCATGACCTTATTCTCTGGGATCACTCCAGACACTGGGAGATCATGTGTGGTGCTGAGGATGAAACCTAGGGCAGCTGCATTCAAGGCATACCTGCTCAACTATCTTTCCAGCTACCAGAATGAGCCTAATTATCAGAGATAAAAATCAGAGGGTCAGTGGTCATGGCCTGAAGGTAACATGATTGTGTTCTATTATATGGTAGCTGATGGGTATCCTACATGTCACTTTACCTCCTTTCAGCACCTACTCCTGGACTACTTCCCTCCCTGTCTTGATCTATCTCACTCCCCCACCTCCCACACATCATCAAACTTCCTGCTAAAGACTTCCTGCTCTTGAGGTGCAGAAGCTTTTCAATTTTATATAATCCCATTTGTTTATCTTTGATTCCATTTGCTTGGTCAGTGGTGTGTCGTTTTTTAAAGATACTTCTGCACCTCAAAAAGAAACGGTGACCAAGATACAAAGACAGTCCACAGAGTGGGAAAGGATATTCACCCAATACCCATCTGACAAGGGGTTAATATCCAGGATATATCAGGCACTGGTAGCACTTCACAAGAAAAAAACAGCCAACCCCATCAAAAAATGGGAAGAAGAAATGAACAGAAGCTTCCAAAAAGAAGAAATTCGAATGGCCAAAAGGCATATGAAAGCGTGCTCTTCATCTTTAATCATCAGGGAGATGCAAATCAAAACAACAATGAGGTACCATCTCACACCACAGAAACTGGCACACATCAAAAACAGCAAGAACAACCGGTGCTGGCGTGGATGTGGGGAAAAAGAAACTCTCATCCACTATTGGTGGGAGTACTGACTGGTCCAGCCCTTTTGGAAAACAATATGGGCATTCCTCTGAAAACTAGATATTGAGCTCCCATTTGATCCAGCAATAGCACTCCTGGGAATATACCCGAGACCGAAAAAACACATAGCAGAAACACTATCTGTACTTCTTTATTCATCTCTGCGCTATTCACTATAGCTAGAATCTGGAAACAACCTAAATGCCCGAGAACAGAGGACTGGCTAAAGAAACTGTGGTTCATCTACACTATGGAATACTATGCAGCTGTCAGAAACGACAAAATTATGAAATTTACCTGCAAATGGATGGACATGGAGACTATCATGCTGAGTGAAATTAGTCAGAAGGAAAAGGACAGATATAGAATGACTGCATTCATTAGTAGGATATAAATAGGTACCAGTGTTTTACTAAGTGTAGGAAATGGTAATGGCAGATTAAAACTCACCATTGAATATACACAAAGAGACTTAAGTGATAAACTCTAAATATCTGCAGGGCTAGCCACAATGTGTAAAAGAAGAGGGAGAGAGATGCAGAGACAGAGAGAGAGAAGAGAGGAAATGCTACCTGCTATTGAGGCAGCCTGGGGTGGGTGGGAGGGGTGGGATACATTGGTGGTGGAAATGGGGCACTGGTGGAGGAATGGGTGCTGGAATACTGTATTACCAAGAACCAATTATGAACACCTTTGTAATTGTATGTCTCACGGTGGTATAATAAAAAAATTTTAAAAAGACTTCCTGCTCTTTATTTCTATCACCTTGACTTTAATTATTCCCCTATTATGTTTCTTTATAGTCTGCATATGGAGTGAAATCATGCTTTGTCTGTCCCTCTCCCTCTGACTCTTTTCACTCAAATTAAACATATCTTGAAAGTAAGAATTTCAGGTACCAGAGATATAGTATAGTGGGTAGGGGACTTGCCATGAATAAGCCAACCAGGATTTGATCCTGGCACCACCGTATTGTTCTCTGAGCACTGCCAGGAGTGATCCCTGAGCACCGGAGCCAGGAGCAAGCACTGAGCACCAATAGGTATGGGAAGAATAAATGAATAAATTAATTAATTAATTAAGTAAGTAAGGAAGGAAGGAAGAATATGTCTAACATATTCAAACTATATAACACATAGTGGCTATGTTCTCTGATCTCAGAAACTTACTCCTTCTGCCTCGATACTGTCATATGTGGTTTCATTGCAAATTTCTTCTTTGTGATCAGGTCAAGATGCCTAGTAAATCACCAGCTATCAATCAGATAATCATCCTTTAAAGGCAGAAGAAAGAGACAAAGTCAGTTGAACTAAGCTGGCCTGCCAGAAATCTCATACAATGCTAATTAAAACGTATCATCCCTTAAAATACAGTCACATGGACACACTTGGCTACAAATAAGGCCTCTTGATGCTCAGATGCCCAGAGATAAATAGGGAATGATATTACTAAGGACAAAGAGGAGAATGGATTTCTCTCCCACAGAACCCAATGCCCAAAGTGTAAGTTTGTTAATGACCAATTTGGAATAATAGTGAGAGTGGTGATTAATTTTTGATGGCTGCACATGTTTTCTCAATCCACTAAACGGTTCCCCCTGGGAAATTTAAAATCTATTTGGCCATTATACAACTCTCTAAACAACCCAATTATGCAGCCTAAATTGAAGAGTGAGTGTTAGCCCCTCCCTTACCCATGTTGTTCAGGTAAGAAATAGACACGTGACTCAGGTATACAAGTCAGAATCTTTATCCAGATTGATATCTACACTTTGAGAGAAAGAAATATCATGTCTCTTTAGGTTTGCTAAATTGGGAGGGTATAAATCAAAGTTTGCCATGAGTCCCTTGCTTGTTGTAGGCATTTGCGCCCTTTATAAACTTATTTGTAAATAGGGTCTTTGAAGACATAATCAGTTTAGAGTAGGTCATATAGGGCATAAAAGTTCCCATAATAAATATCCATCCTGTTGGCTTCTTGCCTATTCTCATCATGACACTTGAGAATTCTTTGAGTAGAGTGTCATTTTTCATTTTGCAACCAAATTCCCTTGTACAAAGCTTAACATCCTTTGATCATCTTCCACTCTAGAAACGTATTTCAAATATGAATTAGTCTTTCCTTCCAACACTACATCTCCCAGAATCTCTAGACCTTACTAAAGGCCTGATCTTATCAATTCATAGATCACTGAAGAGTCCCATTTTACAGTGAAAAAAGTGTAATAAAGAATACTGGTCCCAAGGTTTACTACATTAGCCCCAAACAGCTGGTTGAACAGAATAATGGTTCAGCTAGAATGTCAGTTTAGGGATTAATGTTTTCTGTAGGAAGTTCTACAATGCACCTCCCACATTACTGTTCACACCTCCCTTTTGAAGAATAAAGCCTTGAGAGGGGCCAGAGAGATAGTACAGTGGGGAGGGCACGTACTTTGTATGCAGCCACCCTGGGTTTGATTCCTGGCAACCTATATGATTCCCAGGAGTGATCCCTGAGCACAGAGCCAGGAGTAAGATCTGAACACAATCAAGTGTGGCCAAAAAAAAAAAAGGATGAAGTATTGGAATCAGAGTCGTAATAGAGGAGTAAGGCAGTTGCCTTGCATGTACCTTACCCTGATTAGATCTTCCGCACCAGGGCAGAAGAGATGGTTCAGCTGGTAGGGTGCTTGCCTTGAATGATACGGGCTGACCTATGTTCAATCTCTGGCACCTCAGGGGTTCCCAAAGTTTCACCAAGAGACATGCTTAATTACAAAGTCAAGAGTAAGCCCTAAAGACTGCTTGGTATGACCTAGGAAACAATAATAATAATAATAGTATGGTCTCCCAACACCACCAAGAATGATCGCTCAACAATTTGGAGTAAGCTCTGAGCACTGCCAGGTGTAGTTCAAAAAAGCAAAGGTAAAAGGGAAAAACCCTTCATCTATCTAGATGACAATCATTTTCTCTAAGTAAGTTCCTTCTCAGATGAGCACCCAGGGCTTCACCATCTTTCCTGTCCTTGAACAGCTCACATTCAGTGACCAACTCAAAAGAGGCGTTAAAAACAAGACCTCTTTCCATAGTTTTTACCAACATCAGAGTTTCTGAGCGTCATAGGCTTAGAGTTTTGTTAGAACATCACAGTTCAACTTCTCTCTGTGTATACTTCTGTTTTTGTTTTTGTGGTTTTTTCACATTCCCTCACTAGTATTATTCTTCTGAAGACACCCTGATTAAATTCCTATGTGGAAACAATCAACTCAAAGTACAATTTGAGTTGTACTCAAAAGTACAACTCAAAGTACAACAACAAAGAAGTACCTCCCAAGTTCTGTTAGCAAGTTGGAACCAAGGTTCTGAACTGGCCAAGACCATAAACAGGGACCCAGGAGGCCTCCTGGGGAGCTCAGAATGAGAGGCAGCCCGGTGCCTGGCCAGCACTGGATGGCCAGCACCAGGGGAGGAGAAGCTGCTTCTCACCTCCTAGGCCAGTGAGCCAGCACCACAGGGCCTGAGCCTGAGGACTGGCATCAAAGCTACAGAGCTACAGAGCTTCAGGACTACTGAGTATTTGGACCACTGTCAGTAGGGCAATACAGAGGAACTGAAAGAATTAGATAGGGATTCAGAGACACAAGGCGTGGTAACAAAAGATGGAACAAGGTACTAGGGAAATAGATAGGCACATAGCTCGAAGAGTTCAGAGAAAAGAAGCCCTGAAGAGAAAGCTCTGAGCAAAAAGGACCTAAGGAAAAGGGTCCTGACAGGAGACGTCCTGAGAGAGGATCAGAAGGATGAAGCCTTGAACATAGACATCCGAAAGTGAGAGGCCCTACAAGAGGAGCCTGCACAGACCCCCAAAGACAGAGCAGTCTGCAGGAGAACCCCCAAGAGAGGAGCCTACTCAGAAAAACCCCAGAGAGCAGCCTGCAGAAGAAACAGCCCAGAGACAAAGGTCCAGGAGAGAGCAAGCAACGATATCAAACAAAGTAAACAGTAAAGAGTAACCTTCAGGAACTTCTAACCTTGCTCTTTATTCCATGGACAGGTCAGGGGAAGCGGTGTCCGCCCCAGGCCAAGGACCCTAACAGACAGTGAATACAGCTGGGGACCAGCTAGGGCCCCAGCTTCTGCTGCCATATACATCCCCTGACCCTTAACTACTGTTAAGGCTATGGAATCCCACAGGAGGTCCCTTGAGGTCTTGGGATCTCCCTGAAGGGGAGTTGAAATTCCCCCTCAATATTGTTATTTTTAAACCTTAACACTGAATAACCCACACCGGTTGATATAAGGCATGTTT
>JAJIBD010033882.1:0-32824 GCA_021461705.1 Cryptotis parvus | reverse complement strand
ATCGCTCTGGCCCCAGTAAAATAATTTCTTAAGTAAAAGGTGAAAAGGGTCTAACTAGCTGAAAGGTGGGTGAAAGAGTAAACAGAATGTACTCTCTGCCTGAATGCTATTCAGATAGAAAAGGGGTGTCTGAATGCAGGTATATTGTGTATAGAATTCATCATCTGTAAAGTGATATAGCTGATAGTACAGAAGGTCATGTATTGATTCCATTCTATGAAATACAGAGATTGTTAGCTAGGGGTCAGGGGTGGGAGGAATTGCCTCATTGGCAGGAACTTGTACTTTTGATGATGAAAATATTTTGGAGCTAGATAAAGGTGGGGTTTGCACAACACTGTGAAGGCACTAAATGCTCCTGAATTGTTGACATTATATCGGTTAATTAAAAAAAGTTTCTCTTCCATTCCGCTTTTGTTGTGGTTAGAGGTCACACATACTGTTGTGGTATTTTCATGATTGTGTTGCTCGCTGGGGGTTATACTTTTGTTGTGCTTGTATACATGCTACCAGGGTTTGCTGCCTTTAGTTGTGTTGCTTATGTGTATTTTGGTTTTAGTGCGTGCTGGGGACTGCGCACTTTAGTTGCAGTGCCTGCGCGTACCTGGCACAGGGAGCACAGATTTTGCTGTGGTGTTGGGGACTCCAAATGGCAGAACTGCTTGCATCACTCCCAGTGTATGCCGGGGCGCCAAGAATGGAGCAAGAGGCCTCATGTGTGCAAGGCAGGCTTTTTGCCTCCCGAGCCAGTACCCCTGGGCTCCATTATGTTGCGTGAAATGTACCTTCTCATTGATAGTGCTCAGTGGCTCCTCATGGCTCTGTGCTCAGGGGTCACTCCCAAGATACTCAGGGGACCACACACAAGGTCAGCTGCTTGCGAGGCAATACTGGGCCAGGCCTTAACTGGCCCAGTATTTTTTTTCTTTCAAGCTTATTAATAGCCATTATAATAAAACCAGTGTTCACTGTGAAAAACTTGATGATGATAATTATCATTTATGGAGTCTGTATTGTAAGCTGGAAACCTCACGTATAATAAGAAAAGTACTTGATGGTTACTATTTGTTTTAAATATGAAATAATTAGAATATGAGGAAACTAAAAAAAAAGCAAACATCTATATTAATGGACCAAAGCAAATAGTTTACAATATTGACTTTAAATCACATTAAATCCTGTTTATAAAATGTAGTGAGTTCTTGAAATCTAATCAGAGATTGGCCAGTGGGGTCAATCTCTCTCCAGGAGAGCGTCTCTGGGAGTAATTACTGAGTCCAGAGAGCCTGGAGTTACCTCTGAGCATCTCTGATGTGACTCCCCCTCCCTTTGCCCCCTATAAAAAGAAAGAAAGAAATTGGCCTGCTTGAATTCGATACAGATTTCCACTTTGTATTTAAAGGTTTTTTGGTTATGAAATGTGTTCACAAATTTATGTATTTATATATATTTGAAGTTGATAGCCTTATCAACTTCAAATGCAAATAAATACACAAATTAAATTTAAAATATTAAATGGATTTGAAAGAAATGGAAAATTATACTTAAAAGTTTAACAAAAATATGTCATGAAATAATTTAAATGAAATATTCTATTTTTTTTAAACTTGATGGGAATTTCCCTTTCTAATGGTCTCTTGATTTTTTGTGTGCCTAGTTCTTAAATCCTGGTTAAATATATTCCTTTATTTTGGGGGAGGTCGTACCAGGTGGGGCTCAAGGGTTGTTCCTGACTCCACATTCAGAAATCACTCCTGGTAGGTGTGGAATGTGGGCATTGAACCTGCGCTGGCCACGTGCAAGTCAGGCACGAGCCATGTGGGACTGGAGAGACAGGACAGCTGTGGGGCTCTTGCTTTGCATCTGTAAGCTAGGATCAGTTCCAGGCACCCTTTAACATCCCCTGACTTTCCAGAAATGATCTCTAAGAGCAAAGCCGGGAGTGATCCCTGAACATAGTCAGGTGTGGCTGAAAAGCCTCAACTGCAAAAAATACACCAATATTTAATAGTTAATATTGATTTTTCTTTTAAACCACTTAGCGACATTTGTTTTTGCCATGTCGGAGATCAGATGAATTGCCTTACAGTTTGAGGCATATTTTACCATTGAGTCAAATTCCTTGTCCCCCAACATGTAATATATTGAATTATTTTAATTTAATTGTGGTTTTAGTTGGACATAAACCAGGTGCTTTTTAATTTTAATATTCATTGTACATATATCTATGCCACAAGTTTTTTTAATTAAATATTTTATTATGCCACCATGAGATATACAATTACAACGTTGTTCATGTTTAGAGGTTTCGGTCACATAGTGTTCCAGCACCCTGCCCCTCCACCAGTGCCTATTTCCCACCACCAATGTCCCCAGTTCCCTCCCCTCCCATAGCCTGCCTAAATGGCAGATTCTTTATCTCTTTTCTCTCTCCTTCTCTCTCTTTTCCTTCTCTTACACATTGTTGGTTGCACTACATACACTTAGAGGCCATCATGTGCATTTTTTTGCCTGTATTTAATGCTCAGTTCTAGGTTGGTATTAGCACTTTCGACAATTATAAGCACACTGTTCTCTTCTCTGTCTTACCTATTCTCTGACTCCCTCACGTTTGCAGTAATTTCCACTTTTGGTAAGATCTCCTGATCCACGTTTTGTCTGACACTGGATTTTGGTGTCATAATATGTATATATATATATATATATATATATATATATATATATATATATATATATATATCAGGCAAATAAATGCAGTCATTCTATCTCTCTCTTTCCTTCTGACTAATTTCACTCAACATGATCCTTTCCATGTCCATCCATTTACAGGCAAATTTCATAACTTCATTTTTCCTAACAGCTGCATAGTATTCCATTGTGTAGATGTACCACAGTTTCTTTATCCAGTCATCAGTTCTAGGGCATACTGGTTGTTTCCAGGTTCTGGCTATTGTGAATAGTGCTGCTATGAAAATAAAAGTGTGGATTGTGTTTCCTCTGTGTGTTTTTGACTTCCCAGGGTATATTCCCAGGAGTGGTATGGCTTGGTCAAATGGGAGCTCAATTTCTAGTCTTTGGAGGAATGTCCATATTGTTTTCCAGAAAGGTTGGCAAGTTGGGGGGCTGGGAGCGATAGCCCAGCGGGTAGGGCATTTGCCTTGCACACGCGGCCGGGCCTGTGCCGGCCCGGGTTCGATCCCCGGCATCCCATATGGTCCCTCGAGCACTGCCAGGAGTAATTCCTGAGTGCAGAGCCAGGAGAAACTCCTGAGCATCGCCGGTGTGACCCAAAAAAGAAAAAAAAAAAAAAAGAAAGGTTGTACAAGTCGACGACATTTCCACCAACAATGTATGAGAGTCCCCTTTCCCCCGCATCCACGCCAGCATTTGTTGCTTTTACCCTTTTGGATATGGACCAGTCTCTGTGGTGTGAGGTGATATCTCATTGTTGTTTTGATTTGCATGTCTCTGATGATTAGTGATGATGAACATTTTTTCATATGCCTTTTGGCCATTCGAATTTCTTCCTTGTCAAAGTTTCTGTTCATCTCCCCCATTTTTTAATGGGGTTGGCTGTTTTCTTCTTATATAGCTATACCAGTGCCTGATATATCCTGGATATTAACCCCCATCAAATGGACATTGGGTGAACACTTCTTCCTATTCGCCACAAGTTTTTTTTTTTAATATTTCATTATACCATCGTGACATATACAATTACAAAGATATTCATGTTTGAGTTTCGGTTTTTACAGTGTTCCAGCACCCACCCCTCCACCAGTGCCCATTTCCCACCACCAATGTCCCCAATTCTCTCCCCCTCCCTAGCTTGCCTCTATGGCAGGTTCTTTATTTCTTTTCTCTCTTTCTCTTTCTCTCTCTCTTTTTCCTTTCTACAATCCACATACATTTAGAGGTTATCATGTGTATCTTTTTGCTTGTTTTTTAATGCTCAGTTCTAGGTTGGTATTAGCACTTCCAACAATTATAAGCACACTGTTCTCTTTTCTGTCTTACCTAACCTCTGACTCCCACACGTTCGTGGTAATTTCCACCTTTGACAAGACCTCCTAATCCATGTTTCGTCTGACCTTGGATATTGGTATCATAATATGCATATATATTTATGTCATGCAAATAAATGCAATCATTCTATATCTGTCTTTTTCCTTCCAGCTAATTTTACTCAACATGATCGTCTCCATGTCCATTCATTTACAGGCAAATTTCATAACTTCATTTTTCCTAACAGCTGCATAGTATTCCATTGTGTAGATTTACCAAAGTTTCTTTATCCAGTCATCAGTTCTTGGGCACACTGGTTGTTTCCAGATTCTGGCTATTGTGAGTAGTGCTGTATGAAAATAAAAGTGCAGATGGTGTTTCCTCTGTGTGTTTTTGGCTTCCCAGAGTATATCCCCAGGAGTGGTATGGCTGGGTCAAATGGGAGCTCAATTTCTAGTCTTTGGAGGAATGTCCATATTGTTTTCCCAAAAGGCTGTACCAGTCGACATTCCCACCAATAATGGATGAGAGTTCCCTTTTCCCTGCATCTATGCCAGCACTTGTTGTTCTTGCTCTTTTGGATATGCACCAGTCTCTGGTGTATATCACAAGTTTTATGGTAAAACATTTTTCTCACCTTGGGATCAGTATTATTAGATATTGAAAATTTTATTTTGCCATACTGAAAAAGTTGTCAACTAATGAATTGCTTTTTTACACCTCATTTTGCAGTAAGCCAGTTGGGAAAGTCACTAATGTAAAATGTGGGCATTTTGGCATAAGGTCTTTAGACCTTATCTAGATTACTAAGTCTATATGTAACCTTAAAACCAGAACTTGATCACTTGACATTCCGTTATTCTTTGATTTACTCTTGCGGGCGCCAGTAATGCTTCCATTTGTCCCTATCACGCGTGCCAGTGTAGCCCAATGGCATCTACTTGCTCCAGGAATACCAAGAGCCTCAAACCATTCGTTCAGGGTCTTGACAAAGAAGTCTGACCATCTTGTAGGTGGGCGTCCACATGATCTTTTGATGTTCCATGGGATCCAGTTGGTAACGGCTCTAGTCCAGCGGTCGTCTCTCCAAATCGCATTACATGTCCAGCCCATCTGATTTTTGACACCTTGGCAAACGAGACAGTGTCCCTGATTCTTGATCATCGGCGGAGTTGGAACTTCTGGAATGTGGTTTGGGAGGCGAGGCTGTTCCTTTTAACCCTACCCCTTTGGGTTCTACTCAAGACTGGTTGAACAATAAAATTGACATCAGATTAAAGAGGGAAAAACTAATTTAATTACTTAAGGGCACATACATAAATTTGTGTGGCAACATCACTGGGGCAGAATGTATGTTTGTATGCGGAGTTCAGGAATGGACAGGAGCCTGAGGCTCTGAGGGGAGAGAGAGGGACTCACATGATAAGAAGTGGGTGACTCACATTATGAAGACCAGATGCTCAGTAATTAGATCTTCGCCTGACCATATGTGGCTTCTCTGATAGAAAGGTCGTATCTGGTAAAACCGTGATTCTGAGTAACATTCCTGGTATTCATTTTTTTCACTTTCCATAATTAAAGGACCAATTAAAAATTTCTGTGAGCCTGCAGGGTGTAGATTTTCTGGAAATAATCCACATGCTGTTTTGGGATGGCCTGTTCCGGACTTCTCAGGCAGTTCTGTCCTCTACTATGAAATATTCCATTCCTCATTCAAGTATCAATTACATCTGTAAAACACGTCCTGAATCTAGTTCCAAAGTGTGATTGTGAATGTTTTCCCACACATCCAGGGTAAAGGGTTCAGTCCTGTGAGACCTGCATGTTCGTGACTCCTGCTCCTCCTCTTCCACAGCCCCACTATCCCCTGCCTCCCAGCATCTCACAGGCCCAGATTGTTACCTGTATTAAGATCAGTTAGTTAATATAAAAAAAGGGTTCCATGTCCTCGTGGTGGTCTGATTAATTTGCTGGAGTGACTCATTTAAGACATGTTGCCTAATAGTTACTGGTTTCTTATAAAAGAGTGAATTCAAGAGCAGCCAGATGAAAGAGATGCGTTGGACGAGGTGGGCGGAAGGGGCTCCAGCCGCTCTGCTCCCACCACCTCCATGTGCTCACTTACCATCCTTATCCTTTGATAGCCATTGAGTTTCAGTGGAAGTTTCATTCCCAAGCCATGATTGACTGACAAGACATTGACCTTTGGTGATTTAGTTAACTTCCTGCTCCCCTTTTCTTCCCTTTTGGGTGGTTCATGGCACTGAAAGTTCCAGTTTTCCTAATCATAGGGCTGGGTCTCCTCCATCCTTATGTGCTTTCAGAAATCATCTCAATAGAAGATACTTTTATGGCTCCTCTCTCTTAGAGAGTTCTTTGGGCTAGTTCTGCATCAGTAGGAAGGAAAACCAACTATATTTCTTCCTTAAATGACTGTAGACTAATTGTATAAACTTGCGGGTTTCCATTGCCCCTTCATAATTTTTTTTTATGTTCACTTGTATCACTTGTCACTTGTCTTCCCGTTTATCATAGATTTGCTCGAGCGGGCCCCAGTAGCATCTCCATATATCCTGTCACATGCTAGTGTAGTCCAAGGGCATCTGCTCGCTCCAGGAACATAAAGAGATTCAAACCATTCCATCAAGTCATGGGAATGAGAAATATAATTGTTACTGGTATTTGGCATATCAAATACAACACGGGTAGCTTGCCAGGCTTTGCCGTCGCGGTGGGATACTTTTGTAGTCACATATAATCTCAAGTGTTTAATGATGAACCGTGCGACCGCTTGGCGGCCGTGCGAGCTGGGCTGTGATTGACTCTTCTGCTGGGTGGAGTTCTGACGAGGAGGAGAGTCCGGATGTGGAAAATGGCGGCCCTCATGGAGTGGGGGTTCCTCTGGCTTCTTGCAAGGCTCTGCTGGGGTGGCGGGCCAGGGCTAGAACCTGCCGTCCCTCCCTGGTGCCTCATGAACAGTTGGGCACAGGAAAAGCGGTAGCAGCTCTGCCCCCATGTCTGTGAGTCTCTGGATCAGCATACCTGTGTTGAGCTGGAGGAAACTGCTGTTCTCTTTTTATGTTACCATCATTATTTATTTTGATGCTTAGATTGTCCCAGAATAGACCAATTGGAGTCTATTTAAGCTTGTTCCTGTTTATTTGGCCTGTTCCGTTACACTTTGAGCATTCTTCTTTGACATACTAGGACGTTCCAGACTCACAGTGTACTTCACGTACCTCAACCTGGAAGCAGCTCTTTTAAGGCAATTTATTTCCTCAGTGGAAAATATTTAGAAACCAAAGAAGAAGATCTGAGGGATTTTTCATTCCTTTTTTAGATTTTTTTTTCTGCCCACACTGACCAAAGCTAGAACTGTGTGTACACACACACACACACACACACACACACCACACACACATTCATACTTGACACTACACTTATTTGCAGTGTCTCTATTTAACCAGGAGTCCACACTGGTACTTTCAGTTACAACTCACCAAAGTTAGAGCTTTCTGTTAGTAGCACAGGATTCAGTACCGGAGAGAGAGCACAGCAGGTAGGGGACTTGCCTTGCACGCACCCAACCCAGTATCTGACATCCCATATCGTCCCCTGAGCACGGCCAGGAGTAATTCCTGAGTGCAGAGCCAGGAGTAACCTCTGAGCATCGCCAGGTATGTCTCGGCACCCAAACAAAGCAAAACAAAAACCAACAAAACTCAGCATTCATTCTATTTTTTTTTTTTTATCTATTCTTATTTGTAGTTCCCCTTTTTTTTTAAGTGATTAACTGGATTACTTTTAACCTTAAAATTTGTGGCCATTTTGTCAGTCTCTGTGGCGATCCATCACTGCTTATCACCTGTCCTCTGAATGTGTCATCACAAAGTATAAAATTTGCTCAAAACCAAAATATTCTGCTTAAAATTGCAAACGTACTGAATTTCAAATATTATAGTGAGGTGTTAAAAGTATTTGCCCCAAAACCTGTGTATACTTTCTTCCTATTTATGGCAACCTATAATGATAGAACTTAAGAATTTGAAATTGTTTAAGAACAGAAAGTATTTTGTTTTATTAACTCACTTAACATAATATGAACTTTTCTTCTTTTCTAACTTTTCTGCCACCTGGGTTTTATTTTTTAATTTTTTTATATTTAATTATACCACTGTGAGATTTACAATTACAAAGAAGTTCATCCAGTGCCCATTTCCCACCACCATGTCCCCAAATCCCCCCCCCCTCCTAGCGTGCTTCTTTTTTTTTTCAATTTTATTTATTTATTTATTTATTTATTTTTAATTTTTTAATTTTTACAATTACAAAGATATACAATTAAAAAGTTCATATTTGGGTTTTGGTCATACAGTGTTCCAGCACCCGTCCCTCCACCAGTGCCCATCTCCCACCACCAACGTCCCCGATTCCCTCCCCCCAGCCCTCCTCCATGGCAGGTTCTTTATTTCTTTCCATTTCTCTCTCTTTCTCTTTTCCTTTCCCTCCAGACTATGGATTACAGAACATACATTAAAGGGTTGTCATGTGTATCTTTTTGCCTCTATTTAATGCTTAGTTCTAGGTTGGCATTAGTACCCTCGACAATTGTTAACACATTGTTCCATTTTCTGTCTTACCTAGCCTCTGACTCCCACACGTTTGTGATAATTTCCACCTTTGACAAGACCTCCTGATATATGTTTCACTTGACCTTGGATATTGGTATCATAATATGTACATATATATTTATGTTATGCAGATAAATGCAGTCATTCTGTATCTGTTTCTCTCCTTCTGGCTAATTTCGCTCCAACATAATCTTCTCCATGTCCATCCATTTATAGGCAAATTTTATAACTTCATTTTTCCTAACAGCTGCATAGTATTCCATTGTGTAGATGTACCAAAGCTTTTTATCCAGTCATCGATTTTCGGGCACTCTGGTTGCTTCCAGATTCTGGCTATTGTGAATAATGCTGCTATGAACATAAAAGTAGGGATGGTGTTTCCGCTGCGTATTTTTGGTTTCCCAGAGTAGATTCCCAGGAGTGGTATGGCTGGGTCAAATGGGAGTTCAATTTCTAGTCTTTGGAGGAATGTTATGGCAGGTTCTTTATCTCCTCTCTCTCTCTCTCTCTCTCTCTCTCTCTCTCTCTCTCTCTCTCTCTCTCTCTCTCTCTTCCTTCTCTTACACACTGTGGATTACGATACATACATTTAGAGGTTATCATGCATATCTTTTTTGCCTGTATTCAATGCTCAGTTCTGTGCTGGTATTATCACTTTTGACAGTTATTAGCACACTGTTCCCTTCTCTGTCTTACCTAACCTCTTACTTACTCCCACACGTTTGTGGTAGATCCCACCTTTGACAAGACCTCCTGATCCATGTTTTGCCTGACCTTGGATATTGGTTTCATAATATATATTTATATCATGCAAATAAATGAAGTCATTCTATATCTGTCTTTTTCCTTCTGACTAATTTCACTCAATATGATCCTCTTCATGTCCATCCTTTTTTTAGGCAAATTTCATAGCTTTGTTTTTCCTATCAGCTGCATAGTACTCCATTGTGTAGATGTACCAAAGTTTCTTTATTCAGTCATCAGTTGTTGGGTACTCTGGTTGTTTCCAGATTTCTGTCTATTGTGAATAGTGCTGTTATGAAAATAAAAGTGCAGATGGTATTTCTGTTGTGTGTTTTTGGCCTCCCAGGGTATATCCCCATGAGTAGTATGACTAGGTCGAACAGGAGCTCAATTTCTACACTTTGGAGGAATGTCCATATTGTTTTCAAAAAAGACTGTCCGAGCCTCCTGGGTGTTTTAATTGCTACTCTTTTACCTAACCCTAATAAATGTATTTATTTCAGATGTTTAGAGGGGCCCGGGAGAGGATTCAAGGGCTAGTATACATGCTTTTCCCACTGGAAATTCAGATTTATTCTCCAGTACTGCCTAGAATGATTTCACAGAGCTGGAGTAACCCCTACTTACCATTAGGAATGACCCCGCACTCAAGCTAGATAAAGAACGCAACAAAACCAAATGCTTAACTGAGCTACAGTTTAGAGTCTGTATCCATGCTACCAGTGAAACACTATAACCATATGATAACTGATTTTTGTATGCTTAATATTGCAACTGCATGAACAATGAAGTTTAGATGACAGGATGTTCATTTTTCATGAATTATAAAGTTGGTTGATATGTTCAGATTACTTTCCATTTTCTTTTAATGTACTCTGAGGAGAAAAGCATGTGGATTATAAAAAAATAAAGTTTTGGGGCGGGGCGATAGCCCAGCGGGTAGGGCGTTTGCCTTCGCAGCGGCCGGCATAAGCCGGCCCGGGTTCAATCCCGGCATCCCATGTGGTCCCCTGGGCACCGTCAGGAGTAATTCCTGAGTGCAGAGCCAGGAGTAACCCCTGAGCATCGCCAGGTGCGACCCAAAAAAGCAAAAAAAAAAAAAAGTCTCACCCCCTTTATTTTAAAAAACATGGAGTATCTCAATAGAAGTCAAGGAGAGTTTTGGGCAGAATTTGACAAGGAAATAAACACGCTATTTAATTCTAGAATGTTTCTGCTTCATGGGAGAAAATGAAATTGAGAAGTTATTTTATAATAGTGTATACTTTTCTTTTATGGAACCTTCACAGTAAATGTGAAAGACCTTTTGCTAAGTATGGGGTCGTACCAGGCGCTACTCAGGGCTTACTGCTGACTCTGCGCTCCAGGGCTCTTTCCTAGTGGGGCTTGGGAGACCATATGGGGTACTGGGGATTGAGCCTGACTCTGAGCTCAGCGGTCATTTCTAGTGGGACTTGGGGGACCACGTGGGGTACAAGACAAGTGCCCTGCCCACTGTGCTACTTCTCAGGCCCAGACATGATAAGTTTTAAAAGTCTCCCACCAACCCTAATTGCAGTTAGTAGTGCTAGAGACGTTATTTAAGCACGGGGTTTATAATGTTATTGGTGGGACTTTACAAGAGCAGCATTTGACACTGCACCGCGCTACCAGTGCCTACTTCTCTCTGCCACCATTATCCCAGCGCCCCGGCCCCTGCCCAGCTCAGTTCTGTACTCGGTCTCAGATTCTGTTGCCTTTGGGCATTTGTTACTTCCTTTCTGTTCACCCGGGAGGGGCGTGTTCTGTACCTGTCCCTCTCCTGGCTGACTTCGCTCAGCGCGATGCCTCCATTTTCTCCACATAGCGGCAAGTTGCACGATACTGTTGTTTATAATCCAATAGCATAAACTCCAGAAGCATCAAAAGAATAGTTCCTTTTCTTAATATTAAGTATTCTTTTTATGCTATTGAATTTTAATTATATACTTACGTACTCTTCATATCTTCACTGAGTCTTGTCTTTTGATCTTTTTGGTTTGTTTTTTATGAAGGAGGCCACATCTGGCAGTGCTCAGGGCCTATTCCTGGTTCTACGTGTAGGTATCACTCATGTTGGGCTCTGTGGAACACATGGGGTGAGGGGACTCAAACCCTGGATAGGCTGTGTGCAAGGCAAGTGCCTTACCAGCCCCTTTTTGTGATAATTGTCCCATATATTAAATTTAGTCTTTAACCAGTTGCCCTCTGGTATAGCTGGAAATTCTCAGGGACATGTAGCTTAAAAACTCTATGGCACAGATGTCTTAATACTTAATGTTCTAATACACTGAGTCACAGATGTCTTAAATGGGACAAAGATTGCACAGAATCCAGCAGATTTTGTGTCCCAGACACTGGCTGTCTCTTTCTTCTAGGACATAATAAAAATGCACTGTGAAATACCCTTTTTATCTACAAATTTAGAATTATGATTTTAGTGTCAACTCAGCTGTCTTAAATGATAGCATTTATTTGCACCAAGATTTCACTGACTCATTAGCCAGCAAATAATACCACAGATTGTATTTTATTATTTTTTTAAAAAATTTTTTTCCCTTTGAACTCTCCAACATTTATTTCTTTTAATTTAATATTTTTATTATACCACCGTGAGATATCCAATTAGAAAGATGCTCATATTTGGGTATTTGGGTTAAGATCATACAGTGTTCCAGCACCCATCCCTCCACCAGTGCCCATTTCCCACCACCAATGTCCCCGATTCCCTCCCCCTCCCCTAGCCTTCCTCTGTGGCAGGTTTATTTCTCTTTCTCTATCTCTCTTTCTCTCTTCCTTCTCTTACACATTGTGGCTTGCAATATATGCATTTAGAGGTTATCATGTGTAACAGATTGTATTTTAAAGACTTAATTTGGGCTAGGGCAAAACTCAAGGCATGCACAAGACCCTGTTTGATCCCCTGGTACTGCATGATCTCCTGGTCTGTAGTACCACATGCCCCCTGAGAATTGCTTGTGTGGCTCTAGCGGCGCCCAGCACTGTGACTCTGGTCACCCCCAGCATCACTCGGCATGAGCATCCAAACCTTTACATTTGTACTGCTGGACAAAGAGTCATAGGAGTGTCCCCTGATCTCCTCTGAGGAGGCCCCCAATAAAAGGCCTAGTTGTATCTTCCTTTTTCCTTTTGTTGTGGGACCATAACCCTTGGTGCTAAGGAGCATCAGGACCACCAGAGTGGACTGTGTGGTGGCAGGGCACCCACGCAAGGCAAGCGCTCTGCCATTGGAATGATATCCTAGCCTTTTTACCTACTTTCCAATGCTTTTGAATTGCTCCTGGGGTTCTTTTGACAGAACTTTTGAAGAAAACCCTCAGCAGTTTTATGGTCACTGATGGTGGGTCAACACTGCTGCTTAGCAGCATTTGGGTCTATGACAGATTGCCTACATGACAGCGGTCCCAAGAGACTATAGGATAAAAGCCTAGGTGTGGATTGCGTTCTGCCATCTGGGTCTTTGTGTAAATTGCGTTCTTTGGTGTTTGCCCAACAGTGAAATTGCCTAGCAACACATTTCTCAGACTGTGTGCCTGTCAACAAGGTGTGCGTGTGCACAACTGGAGTTGCCTTCATTTTCACTGGTCAGCTAATGGTGGGGGACATGAGAACTGGATTTGGAAGATTTGGTGTGGAAGGAAATGACTTCTGAAAGAGGGTACTGACTCAGACAGAAAGCAAGCATTTATTGCACCGGCAGAATAGGCTTATATGAAAACAGTGTCAACAAGGCAGTTTGGAAAGTGTCGTGTCATGCTAAAAACACAAAAGTGGCTTGCCAGAATAGCACTCACTTATGTAGACGAATTGTTATTTGAACAGAAAGGAACTCTATTATTCAGAGTTTTAAATAGTGAATTTTTAAATTTGAAATGAATAAAAAATGACAACAGTAACAGCAACAGCAACTAAAGGACCAGGTAGTAGCCTAGCAGTAGTGTTTGCTTTGCGTCTGTTTAAGCCCTGGGCTTGCCTCCTGGAACCACACATACGAAATAGTTATTAATTAAAATAAGTAAAATAAGAAGAGCCCTTACAAAGTCCGTCCCAGACCACTCAGAACTTCTGGGTATGGATCTGGAATTTTGAAATTTCTTTTTTTTTTTTTATTATACGACCGTGAGATTACAAAGATGTTTGGGTTTCGGTCAGACAGTGTACCAGCACCCATGCCTTCAATAGTGCCTGAATTTTGAAATTTCTTTTTTTTTTCTTTTCCCAAATTTTATTACAGCACTTTTAGACATACAATTGCAAGATGCTCATGTAGAGTTATGGTTCTACAGTGTTCCAACACCCATCCCTCCACCCGAACCCATCTCCCATCACCAATGTCCCCACCTCCCTCTCCCCTCCCACACCTCAACTACTTGGCGGGTTCTGTATGTTTTTTCTCTCCTCTCTATCTCTCCCTCCTGCCAAACTTTCCTACAAATTGTAGAATGCAGTACATTAAAGGACATAACTGTTTCCACTAGTTTGATGGACCGCGGCTTAGGGGCCTCATAGTCAGCATCTGGACAGCGAAGTGGCGGCTAGTGTGGTGGGCGAGTCTCATCCGGCTGCTTCCGGGACCCCCCAGAGGTGATGGGCTCACTCCCAAAACCCATCTGTCCTCCTGGGAGCCCCATGGTCAGCTGAGCCTGGGGAGAGCCGAGTTCCAGCTTCCCCAGCCGCGTTTGAGACTGCATGCTATCAATTTTGAAATTTCTTAAAATTGTCCCAAGTTATTCTCATTGGTGATTAGGACTGAGAAGTACAAGTTTAAAGTAAATCTTAAATGTGGAAAACTTGGATCACTGCCGAACCTAGAGCAAATGGTGCAAGATGGTGGGTATCATCTGACAAAGCTCTGAGTTATTTGATGAGTCTATATCTAGTCTCAAGTATTACAGAGAGTCACTTGGAAGTGAATCTTTAGCCCTGGAAGACCCAGTGCTTTGCTAAAGTAGCTCCTTGGCCATTCATTAAAACTAAGTAGAACTTTGGCAAATGAAGCTAGCCGTCTCGGTTTTGACTTCCATTGTCTTTACCGAGAATGATGGCTATCTATAGACCGGTGTATCCTTAAGGTTTGTGTCCAGATATATACAAGTCTGTGAGGGTTCTTTTGAGGCAAGAGAGATGTGCTTGAGTAAACTCCATGAAACCAAATTCTTAAAAATTAGTTCAAAACAATTTAAAGCCTCAGTTTAACTGTAGAAACAATGGAAGTGTGAAGAAAATGTTGATCACATAATATCCTAAATTTGAAACTACGTTTGTCAGTGGTAGGTAGGGAAGTAGTGAGTTTAACAAAGATATTGTAAGAAAGCACTCAAAATATATAGGTTCATGGTGAGGTTGAAGGGTTTTGTGATAGAATAGGAGGAAGTGAATGCTTTAGAGTTCAGTGATGCTATTCGCTAGATCTGCAGTACTCTGTATGTTTTGACCATGAAAAATGCAAGAGTAAAGAATTTACGTTGGAGTAAGATAATTTCATAAGGACTACGATATTTGAATGCTACTTCTGCCTTTCTTTTGTTTTCAAAAACTTGATCTTGCTTACTCAGGTTTGAACATGTCTTGTTACTCGAGTACCACCAGGGGACAGTCCTGAATACAGAGCCCGAAACTGCCCCCTGAACACTGCTGCTGGTGTGGCCCCACAACAAATATATATATATATATATATATATATATATATATATATATATATCTGTCTCTGTCTCTGTCTCTGTCTCTATCTCTTCTCTATATCTATATCTGTATATATAGATATATACATATATGTATATATACACACTTATATATCTATATACATATCTATATACAAATACCACATATATCTATATACATGTATACAGTGTATATATCTATATACATATAGGTATAGATGTATACCTATATAGGTATAGATGTATACCTATATAGGTATATATGTATATATATAGATATGTTTATGTATATAGATATATAGGTATCTATATAGATATATATAGATATATATAGGGTATATATATCTATAGGTATATATATAGATATATATAGATATATATAGAATAGACCGTTATTTGTCGATTTGCTCGAGGGGCGCCAGAAACATTTCCATTTGACCCTATCACATGCCAGTATAGCCCAATGGCATCTCGTTGCTTCAGGAATACACTTGATCACTTGAATCCCGTTATTCATCGATTTGCTTGAGCGGGCGCCAGTAACATTTCCATTGGACCCTATCACGTGCCAATGTAGCCCAATGGCATTTGGTTGATTCAGGAATATGAAGAGCCTCAAACCATTCCTTCAGGGTCTTGACAAAGAAGTTTGACCATCTTGTAGGTGGGCGGCCACGTGATCTTTTGACATCCCCCTGGGATCCAGTCGGTAACGGCTCTAGTCCAGCGGTTGTCTCCAAATCTCATTACATGTCCAGCCCATCTGATTTTCGATGCTTTTAGCAAACGAGACAGCATCCCTGATTCTGGAATAGCGATGGAGGTCAGAACTCCGTATACATATATATATATATATATATATACATACATACATACACACATATACATATATACGTATATATGTATATATGTGTATGTATATGTGTATGTATATGTGTATGTATATGTATATATGTATATATATGTGCATATGTACATATGTATATATAGGTATATATAGGTATATATGTATATGTAGGTATATATATAGATGCATATTTATATATCTATATACATATAGAGTCTCTACTAGCATGAGACAGGACATATGGAGATGTTACTGGGGCCGCTCGAGCAAATCGATGATGAACAGTGATACAGTGATACAGTGATACATATAGATTTATATCTATATAGATATATCACTTGTCTTCTTGTTCATCGATTTGCTCAAGCAGGCACCAGGAGTGTGTTTGTGTTTGTGTGTGTGTGTGTGTGTGTGTGTGTGTATTATATGTTTTTGTATATGTTAAAAATAATTTCTGAGCTCTCATCAGTAGCTTCATTTTTTTTTATAAAAGTAACATACTTAAAAAATTGTCACGTGTTATGAAAAACATATTTTTTCCAGTCACACTCAGTGGTGCTCAGAGCTTATCCTGGCTCCATGTTTTGGGTGACTCAGGTGCTAAGGGAGCCATAAGCGTGGCTGAGGACATCCCTTTGTGAGGCAAATGCCTTAATGCCTTAATCCTGTGCTTTCTTCCTGGGTCCTATTACAAACTTAAATGTAAATGCAAATGGAAAAATGAATGTACAAAAGTTAAAAATCACTACAGCATACTTGCGGGGTGATACTCAGAATATGACATGAGCAAAATAGGAGAGTGACAGACTAGAGAGGATCCAGCCGCTGGTTGACTGTGCACTAATTGTATGTACTTCTAAATTTTATAATACTGGATGAAGGTAGCCAATGTGGTATCTATTATTTCCCACATAATGCACAAGCGTTTATTGCATTTCATTATCTTTCATATCCCTGCTGCTCATACAACTCAAATAGTTCAGAAGAGTATTATTTACTCTTGGCAGTATATAACATAATTTTACCTTAGTGAAATGGGTGCTCCAGAGCTAATATAGTAGACACACTAGTAATGCGAACCAGCAAACTGCTACTTCACCAATAAAATCACTGGTATTACTTGTCTTCCTGTTGAGATTTGCTCGAGCGGGCACCAGTAACATCTCCATATGACCTGTCTCATGCTAGTGTAGCCCAAGGGCATCTGCTCGCTCCAGGAACATGAAGAGCCTCAAACCATTCCTTCAGATCATGGGAATGAGGTCTATAATTGTTACTGGTTTTTGGCATATCAAATACAACACGGGTTGCTTGCCAGGCTCTGCCTTGCGGGTGCTCGAGATTAGAGGTGACTACAAGAGTATCCCACCCGTACCAATAAAATACATTTATTAATAAACAGCAAAAAATTCACTTTGAAAAGTGTGAAACAAAGCAACAGAAAGTGACAGTTGGTTTCCAGTCGGAAGCTTACCACAGGCGCGGCTTGGGGAGCAGCGGATACTGGGGCTGGTGGAAGGAAGGGAACATTCTGGTATAGGCTGGAAGTGTTAAACAGTTTTGTAAACCACAGTACTTAAAGGCAAAAAGAAATGCTCTTATCTCGATTCTAGGAGAGGGACTAATGTGAAGGAAGAGACCCTCGGAGGAAACTAGCAGTTCTTAGTATAGTGACTTTGCATTTGCACTGTCCATTGGCTGAGCTGTTGCTGGGCAAAGTCTCCCCCCCCCCCAATCTCTCTGTCTGTCTGTCTGTCTGTCTGTCTGTCTGTCTCTATCTCTGTCTCTGTCTCTGCCTGTCTCTCTCCCCGCCCCTCCCTTTTTGTGTGTTTTTTTTTTTTTTTTATTTTTTGGGTCACACCAGCAATGCTCAGGGTTTCTCCTGGTTCTGCACTCAGGAATTACTCCTGGCGGTGCTCAGGGGACCATATGGGATGCGGGGATCGAACATTTGCAAGGCAAATGCCCTACCTGCTGGGCTATCGCTCCGGGGCCCCCCTCCCCCTTTTGGACCCAGCTTTTCAGTTGAATTCTACTATGTACATTTCTTGGTCACGCGTGAGGACTTTCTTCTAACCTCCCAGTCTCACTTAGTGGGGTTTCTGTGTTCTCATGTTCACAGTAGCATGCATTTCCTTCCTTCACCAAGATAGACATTGTCATTTGCATTTAATCACAATGGCTGAATTGTCTCTATGGAACTGCTAGTGGTAGTCAGCACTTATTTCTCACTCTTATGACTTGTCGATGTATGTTCAAAAATGAAGAAATAGCTACACCAGTAAACCAGTTTCATAGTCATTTTTGGTGGAGGATGTAGGGGGTGGCGGGGCACACCTGGCTGGGCTCAAGGCTCAAGGCTTCCTCCCTTGGTGTTTTGGATTTTCTCCTGACACTTCTTAAAGGGAGACGTAGTGCTGGGTTCGGAACCCGAACCTCTAGCATGAGGACACACATGATCCAGCCTCTTGGTTGAGTCCCCTCCGGCCCTTACAGTTGAGTTTAATTTGTGATGCGGGGGAAAAGTTCTCTAGGAATTTTTTGGACTTTCTCACTATCTAGGAGCAGGGACAGGTGAGTCACAAAGGAAGGGCTTCAAAATGCTAGTAAACAATCAATTGTATTGAAATTCCAGGAAAGGGAAAGCATCAAAATAATCCAAGTTGTAAAATAGTTACATTGTTTGTAATATGTATCTAAGTTACAATTGTATTCTCTTCATTGAAGCAACTCTATGACTACAACCCTAAGAAAAATGTAGAAACTTGTATAAAGAGATGAAGCTTCCATTGAATTAGTGAAGAATGGAACCAACCTTAATATTTGTCAGTACTTGTAAAGGAATAATAAATTATTATTCAGTTATAAATGGATTCTGTGGCAGGCATCCCTCAGTTTTGAAAATCGTGGTAAAGTCTGTAACATGAAATGTCCTTCTTCACCGTTTCAGGTGTACCGTTCCGCGGCATGGTCCTGTCGTACTGTAGCCGTCACCACAGCCTCTTTCCAGAACCTTCTACAGTCTGCAGACGCATGAATCTCTGTGCCCATGAAGCAGAAACCCGCTTTTAGTTCTCTCTATAAACTTGATTGCTGTAGATATCTGAGATTGCTGAGATCTTGTGTACTGTTTGGCTTTTGGGCATAGTTTATTTTATGATCAAGTTTCACCCATGTTAAAACCTGTTTTTCCTTTTTTTTTGGCCTGAAAATGAACATGTTTGCTGTTTATGGTCTTCTCGGTCGGCCGCTGCCTCACTTCAGCACCACCAGAGTACTTTTCACCCCTCTCAGTGCTCCCACCAGAGTACTTTTCACCTCTCCCAGTGCTCCCACCAGAGGACTTTTCACCCCTCTCAGTGCTCCCACCAGAGTACTTTTCGCCTCTCCCAGTGCTCCCACCAGAGTACTTTTCACCCCTCTCAGTGCTCCCACCAGAGTACTTTTCGCTCTCCCAGTGCTCCCACCAGAGGACTTTTTCGCCCCTCTCAGTGCTCCCACCAGAGGAATTTTTTGCCTCTCTCAGTGCTCCCACCAGAGTACTTTTCGCCTCTCCCAGTGCTCCCACCAGAGGACTTTTCGCCTCTCCCAGTGCTCCCACCAGAGGACTTTTTCGCCTCTCCAGTGCTCCCACCAGAGTACTTTTCGCCCCTCCCAGTGCTCCCACCAGAGTACTTTTTGCCCCTCCCAGTGCTCCCACCAGAGTACTTTTCGCCCCTCCAGTGCTCCCACCAAAGTACTTTTCGCCTCTCCCAGTGCTCCCACCAGAGTACTTTTCGCCTCCCCAGTGCTCCCACCAAAGTACTTTTCGCCTCTCCCAGTGCTCCCACCAGAGTGCTTTTCGCCTCTCCCAGTGCTCCCTGCTGCTTCCTTACTTCACCTCCCCTAAAGTATCTAAGCCTTCCGCAGTGCTCCCGGTCATTTCAGTCCACTTGATGCTTCCGCCCCTCTCCTTAGTGGTCTCCTCTGCAGTCCAAGGAGCAGGGTTTGTTACATTGTTGTCTATGCCCTTGCTTTGTTCCTCCTTTGCTACAGGTGAGTAAAGTCACCTGGTGTTTGTCCTTCTCCCTCTGACCTACTTAACATCCCACCGAGTTACAGCGACCACACAGCTTCATCGTTCCTTATGGCTTTGTAGTATCCCGCTGTGCATAGGTCTCACCACTTCTTCATCCGTTCACCTGCCTTTAGATACGTGTGTGATCTCCATAGCCTGGCTCTTGTACTTGGTGCTGCAGTGAACATGCTGTGCCTGTATCTTCAAGAGCGCTTTTGTGTTTTGGGGGGCAGATACCAAGAAGAGGAATTGCTGAGCCGTGTAGGAGTTCATTAATTTTTTTTTTTATTTTTTACGCAATCTCCATTTTGTTTTTCCCAGAGGCTGAGCCTGCTACATTGTGACTAACAGAGAATGAGGTTCCTTTTTCTTTCTTTCTTTCTTTTTTTTTTTTTTTTCTTCTTTGGGTCACACCCGGCAATGCTCAGTGGTTACTCCTGGCTCTGCACTCAGGAATTACTCCTGGCGGTGCTCGGGGACCATATGGGATGCCGGGATTGAACCCGGGCCGGCATGGGCCGGCGCGTGCAAGGCAAATGCCCCTACTCGCTGGGCTATCGCTCTGGCCCCTGAGGTTCCTTTTTCACCACAGGCCTGCCAACACCAGTTGATTCCAGTATTTTTTGATACATCCATTCTCACTAGTGTGAGATGATACCTAATTGTTGTTTGATTTGCATTTCCAGTATAATGTTTTTTTCATTCTAAGGCTGAAAAATATTGGTAGGCATTTTTTAACTTTCATTATGCCATCATGAGGTACACAATTACAAAGCTGTTCATGATTGAGTTTCAGTCATACAGTGTTCCAGCACCCATCCCCCGTGCACATTTCCCACCAACAATGGTAGGCATTTTTAAAAAACATTTAAGTAGGTGTTATATCCCTATGATTCAAGAGGAGGACTAGGAGGAAGGATGTGGAATGAAGGGTTAGGAAGATGGCCCACAGGGCTGGGGCATACCTGACCTCCTGGGAATCTGGGGTTTGATCCCAGTACTGCATGGTCCTTTGAGCACCAAGCCAGGAATATCTTGTGCACTGTTGGGTGTGGCCCAAAAGAAACAGGACAAGAGAAATGACTTCTGAGGGGTTGACTATTTCCCCAGGTTAGTGAAAGTTTTCTGGAATTAGTAGTGAATGATGTACAGTTTATATTGTACTGAAAGCTGTAGCACCACATACTTCAGACTGGTGACTTTACTGTATGGGAGTAATAGCTTAATAAGGCTATTAAATATTTTTCAAGAGGAACAAAATATAGTAGTAAGTTCTTAGAAATTTTTTGTTTATTTTGTGGCCATACCTGGCTGTGCGCAGACCTTGCCTGATGCTCTGCGCCAGGGGATCACACCTGGCTGTGCTCAGGGGCTCGTATGTGGTGCTGGAGAGAACCCAGCTGCTTGCAGAGCAGGCGCCTTACCTCTGTTCCGCTCTTTCTCTGGCTCCAGCCTTAGAAATTTTATCTCAACCATTCATTTTCTTTTTCTACAAAATTAAGGGTGGTTAATTCAAGTGTATTGTTCCAGAAATATTTTTACTTCTTAATACTATATAATACTTGGAGCTGGCGGGCTGAAGTGATAGTACAGCGGGTAGGGTGCTTGCTTTTACATGTGACTCACCCGGGTTCGATCCTTGGCATCCCATATGGTTCCCCGAGCATCACCAGGAGTAATTCCTGAGCATCACCAGGTAATGTCCCCAAACAAGAAAATACCCTATTTGATATTTATAGCAAATAGTGAATATTTGTTTCCTCCTATTTTACTGAAGTACCAAACTGAACAGTGTTCTCTACATATGCAGGTGTTGTTAAAGTCTATTTCTCATATTTTAGCTACATATCTTCATAGCAACATGCTTTTGTGTTTTAGAGATTTAGCAAATTTACAAAAAAGTACAGAAAATATATGCTGCCATAGACAGTAGTAATTGCTTCTGTCTTTTTATACTTACCCCTATAAGTAATATAGCTTTAAAAATAAAAACTGAGTGCTTGCTTTGGCAGCACATACACTAAAAATTGGAACACTACAGAGATTAGCATGGCCCTGTACCCCGATGCAAATTCATGAAGTGTTCCATTTTCTTTTGGTGGCAGAATAAAAAAACAAACGGAATAACTGATAGATCCCCAAATATCTGGGGTTCTGTGTGTTGATCTTATATATACCCCCACACCACGAGGGCAGTCATTCTCAACATCCGGACTCCACAGCTCCTTAGAGCTCCACCCAAGAAGAAAAGCCGATCTCTCCCCTGTTGAGGTTCATCAGTAAATGCAGAGATGAGAGCTTACTACTGAGAATGTACCACCTTCACGGCAGAGCCTGGCAAGCTACCCGTGTTGTATTTGATATGCCAACAATCAGTAACAGTTACAGACCTCAGTCCCGTGACCTCAAGAATGGTTTGAGGCTCTTTGTGTTCTCGAGTGAGCTGATGCCCTTGGGTTACACTTGCTTGCAACAGGACATATGAAGATGTTACTGGTGCCCGCGCAGAGCAAATCGATGAACAATCACTTGATCACTTGAATCCCGTTACTCATCGATTTGCTCGGCGGGCGCCAGTAACATTTCCATTGGACCTAATCACATGCCAATGTAGCCCAATGGCATCTGGTTGATTCAGGAATATGAAGAGCCTCAAACCGTTCCTTCAGGGTCTTAACAAGGAAGTCTGACCATCTTGTAGGTGGGCGGCCACGTGATCTTTTGACATCCCGTGGGATCCAGTCGGTAACGGCTCTAGTCCAGCGGTTGTCTCCAAATCGCATTACATGTCCAGCCCATCTGATTTTTACGATGCCTTGGCAAACGAGACAGCCGTCCCTGATTCTGGAATAGCGACGGAGGTCAGAACTCCGATTCCTTCTCTCACTTGAGTGAGGCGTGATATTCCAAGCATAGCTCTTTCGATGCCTCTCTGGGAGACCCGAATAGCATTCTCATCCTGCTTTCGTAGGGGCCCAGGTCTCTGAGGCGTATGTTAATGCAGGGAGAACGGTGGGAGTCGAAGAGATGTGCCCGGAGCCGAGAGGTTCTTTGTCCTTTTAGCTATTTCTTCGATGCCTTTGAAGGCATTCCATGCCGCTCTCTTCCTCCTCTGCAGCTCAGGTTTTAGGTCGTTCATCATGTTGGACTTCTCGACCTAGGTACACATAACTGCTGCATTCAGAGATGTTTGTATGAACAATAGGAAGACAAATGATACAAGTGATAAGTAAACAAAAGTTAATCTGAATTTGTTGTAACAGTGTAAAATCAATAGTGCAAGTTATTAGGGTCACATATTTTAATATCTTAGTTTCTTGGTTTATAATAGCAAAGTCCTTAGTTTATAAGTTATTCATAGTTCAGTCCTCTGGTAGCTTTACTCCTCAGAAAAAATATCATTTCAACCTGAGAACTCCCCTGATAAAATAATAGCAATAAAAATAATAACAGTTAAGGGTCTGGAGTGATAGTACAGTAGGTAGGGTGGGCTTCCATCCCTGGCATCCCATATGGTTCCACAGCATCACTGGGGAATTCCTGAGTGCAGAAACAGCAATAGCCCATGAGCATTTCTGGGTGTAGCACCCAACACCCCTCCCTTTCCCTCTTCCCCCAAAAGCCTGAGGACCAGAGAACTAGTACAGTGTTCAGGACACTTGCCTTCCATGTGGCTGACCCATTGTTCAATCCCTGGTACTGCATATGGTCCCCTGACCACTACCAGGAGTGGACCCTGAGCACTGCTGGGTGTGGCCCAGACCTCCCCTTCTCTGCCCTCCCCTCCACCCAGTCAGAATTGAGGTCACCCTATACCTATTGTTATGCTTTTATTCTTTGTTTAAAATGTAACAATAGTTTCACCGGTAAATATAAATCTGCATTGTTATTTTAGTATATAAATCGGCTATTTCTCATATACTCAAGTCATCACCTCTTGATACCCATTTAGGTTCGTGGTTGTACGTCTCTCTGTTCACTTGCCACATCATTGTCCAATTGTACAGCTCATCAGATTGAGAGGTTGAACTATCGCTGCCTGATTGTGTGGTGATGCTCCTCCACTGTCTTCTTTTTTTTAAAAATTTTTTTTTATACCACCGTGAAACATACAATTACAAAGGTGTTCATAATTGGTTCTTGGTAATACAGTATACTAGCACCCATCCTCTCCACCAGTGCCCCATTTCCACCACCAATGTAACTACCCCCCCTCCCACCACCACCCCAGGCTTCCTTAATAGCATGTACCCCAGTTTCTTCTCTTTCTCTCTCTGTCTCTCTCTGTCTCTGCATCTCTTTCCCTCTTATTTTACACATTGTGGCTAGCCCTGCAGATATTTAGAGTTTATCACTTAAGTTTCTTTGTGTATATTCAGTGGTGAGTTTTAATCTGCCATTACCATTTCCCCATATTTAGTAAAAACACTGGTATCTATTTTTATCCTATTAATGAATGCAGCCATTCTATATCTGTCCTTTCCTTCTGACTAATTTCACTCAGCATGATAGTCTCCATGTCCATCCATTTGCAGGTAAATTTCATAATTTCATCTTTTCTGACAGCTGCATAGTATTCCGTAGTGTAGATGAACCACAGTTTCTTTAGCCAGTCCTCTGTTCTTGGGCATTTAGGTTGTTTCCAGAGTCTAGCTATAGTGAATAGCGAGATGAATAAAGAAGTACAGATAGTGTTTCTGCTATGTGTTTTTCGGTCTCTCGGTATATTCCCAGGAACCACTGTCTTCTTACTAGGCCTTGACTATCTTGAACACAAAGAAGTGATCTTTTATTGATGCTTCTTCATAGTTAAAAGTAAGCCTATCACATTTGTCTAGATCCTTTGTTGAACGTGCTGAATGGGTTCATGTCCTCCATCAGGAGGTGCAGGCTAAAGTTTTCCTCTGTGAGATACTTCAGTAGTTTATCTGAATTGACATCTTCATATTGATGCTTTAATGCGAAAATGGATTTCCTGTACTAGTGGGTTCTTGAGAATTGCGTGAAAGATTAACATCACTTGTATCACTTCACTTGTCTTCCTGTTGTTCATTGATTTGCTCCAGCGGGAGCCAGTAGCAATCTCCATTTGGCCCTGTGGGCATGCTAGTACAGCCCAAGGGTCTCTGCTCAGTCCAGGGACATGAAGAGCCTCAAACCATTCCTTCAGGTCATGGGAATGAGCTATATTATTATTACTGGTTTTGGCATATCAAATACGACAGGTAGGTAGCTTGGCTCTTGCGTGGAGAAAGATTAACATACAAAAACTCAAATGAAGTGAAGTTAATTTATTATGCAGAAAAAGGCAGATGATTCCTGGGTGCTAGCACCCAGGTCTCCCCACTTCCCCCAACCTCCCGCCCCCGCCCGACGAGAGGCCTCTCAGCCACCATGGGACGATTTCCCAGTCCTGTCTCCAATGCTAATGCTGCCTGGTCCAGTGTACGCGGCACCACTGTTCAGTGTCACCCTGCCTGGCCCTGGTGAGTGAGAGAGAGAACCGGCAAGGAAATGAGCAGGCCAGAGGAGAGGAAGGGGAGCGCCAGCACTAGTGCCCCTTCCGGTCTTGCCTGTCTGAGAGGGAGCCTTTCACCCCTAGGGCATCCCCCTTCTGGTGGTTAATCGGCTGAAGTGGCTTTGGTTTTTCACCCTCGCTCAGCTGTGTCAAAAGTAACCTGGCGCCCCCAAGCTGCTTTAGTTACTTACCTATTTATCTTTCCCTGTGTGGAATACTCACTCTTTGGTTTTTGTCTTGTTTTAAACCTAGAATTATATTCTTACTCTTGGGTAGTACTAGTTTGCTTTGATTTGAATGCCCATTTTGTCAGTAAAGTGTGGGAGCTTGGCTAGGTACTTAAATCTCTCTTATCATTAAAGTAAACATAATAATGTATGTGTCATATTAAGGATAAAAATGAGTTAAAATATAAAGTTCTTGGCACAGTCTGGTACATTTAATGAGAAACTAATTAAATTTTTGCTGTTATTATTCACTGTGTCAATTTAATGATAGAACACCTAAAGTCCTTTATGTTTTGATATCCTTTGTGATTTTTGGCAAAAAACTTATGAGAATGTGCTTGGGAGTACCATTGACTTCACTCCCCCTTCCCTACGGATCTATGCAGTGCTTTCTAATAACGTCTGACTCTTGGTTTCGTGATGGCACAATGCACAGTAAGGGAGCTTTCTCTCTTTCCTTTGAAGCTTCAGGGTTGGCTTATATGTCATACTTGGATCAAACTGAATTAGCCAGTGCCTTAGCCCCCTATTCTATCTCTCTGGCCCCCTTATGACTTTAATTTATGTTGGGGCTAATATAATCTTAACTGACATTAACAATGATCTCAGTCACTCTTCTGGTTTAGTTTGTTCGGGGCATACCTGTTGGTACTCTGGCACTACTCAGGGCTCATCACTCCTGGATGTGCAGGGAATTAAACCTGGTTGACCTCATGCCGAGGCAACGCCTGACCAAACTGTACTACCTCTCCTGAGCCTCCACAGTCACTTTCAAAAATGTACGTGTTTTTTGATTGAATCCCATGAGATACAAAGTTGTTCATGACGGGGCCGGAGCGATAGCCCAGTGGGTAAGACGCTTGTTTTCCTGCCTTGAGGCGGCATCCCATATGGTCCCCCCGAGCACCGCCAGGAGTAATTCCTGAGTGCAGAGCCAGGGAGTAACTCTTTGAGCATTGCCGGTGTCCAAAAAAGCAAAAAAATAATAATAAACAAAAAAAAACAAAGTTGTTGATGTTTGAGTTTCAGTCATACTGGTATTCCATCAGCCGTCCCCTTCACTAGTGTACATTTCCCACTACCAGTGTCCTGAGTTTCTCTCTTGCCCCACTCGATACCAGTGAATCCCTCTCGATCACTTTTTTTAAAGACTGTAAATGAATACCATGAATCCTGCCTTAGCAGATAGAGAGAGTTCTGTAAGCCCTGGGCACCACCGTTGCAGCTTCTGGTGACCCGCGCGCTTTGGTGCCGGGAGGGAAAGCTGACTGAAGGTTTTCTCTTTCTGTCTCGGTTGCAGCTTACATGCAGTTGAGCAAAACTCCAGGGGCTCCAGGACGAGCTGGCATCCAGCGGGACTTGAACCAGCTGTTTCAGCAGGACAGTAGCAGCAGGACTGGTGAGCCTTGCGCGGCGGCAGAACTGACGGAGGAGAACTTCAGCGGTTGCATGCCGAGCACGAGCGGCAGGCCAAAAGAACTGTTCCTTCCGGAAGACCCTGGGGGAAATGAGCTGCGCATTGAGACGCAGAAGCAAACCCTGGGAGTGGCGGGATGAATCTATTAAGAAGCTCCTGGAGATGCTACTGGAGAGCAAAGGCCGCTTTCTCTGCGTGACCGGTAAGGCCGCCCGAGAGGACAAGACGGGCTGGCGGAGGCGGAGATGCAGTCCACCACCTCGAAAAGCTTTTTTGGAGCAAAAAGGAAAAAGAGAACAACATGTTGCGGAGGTCAGTGATCGTTGTTCATCACTTGTTTACAACCCCTGCTCTTCTCTCCCTCCCTACTCTGTAGTCAGCATCGTTTCAGGTACATTTATCTGTTCTTCTGAACCAGAAAGAGAGAGAGAGAATTTTTAGCAATTCAGTGCTTCCAAAAGATTTTTGTGCTCCTTGAAATGATATTTACTGGCACTACTTAGTTAGTTTTGTTGTGTAGTGGCAGAATTGTCTTGCTTTTGTAATTTGTTCGAGATCTATGCAAGAAAACCAGAGTTCCAGTAGGTAGCTGGTGCTCAACATCAAAACATTACTAAGAGCAAGCAGTTGCTCTAAAGTGAATAATCTCAGTGTAGGTGTGCTAGAGCCACGGCAGCAGTAATGGACATTTGCTCTGTGGTTTCCATGGAAACCATTGGCCCTGTGCTCATAGGATATGTGATAAAAGCCGTTTGCTCCCGCCAGGGCAGCCACCTGAAAGACCTGAGAGGCCTCCCCTGTCCGCTTGTACTGAAAGGGGGAAACTTCCGGATTTTGCTGACCACCGTGACTATTGGTGAATTCTGACTATTGGTGCTGTTAGAGCTGAGGGACTATAGATGCATCTTTACTTTTCAGGCCATGTTTCATTTCAAGAAAAAATACAAGAATTTGTCTTAGATTAAATTAAAGGGGAATATCTACCTTTAATTAAATTAAAGGTAATTGTGTTCATGTTTTTAAAGGAAAAATAAGTCTCAAGAACTGTGTTTAGTTTGAATAATTCCCTTTGTGTTTAGGGGTGTGGGCCAAGAGAGCTTGGAGGCCCACAGCCAGTGGACTGAGGAGCTTACTTCTGGCTCTGTGCTCCGGGCGTTCTTGTGCTACAGGGATCAGGAATTAGGTTGGTCTCATGGCAAGGCAAACGCCTTAACCCTTCTGCTTTTCTTAAAGGGCATTATGCCCTTTAGTTTCAGGTGAGAGAAAAGAGGTTAGAAAAATGGAATATTCTAACAGCAGCAAAAATATCAACTCTTGTAAAAAGAATATTTCTAAGCTACTTCTAATAGTTTGTTCCATAATTTTTCTTCTGTTAAAAAAATCTGAATTATTAACTTAGGTGAAGACTTTATTTTTTTTTTGAAGGAGAAAAACTCAATGTTTGTAAAATACAGTTTTATGTGATCGGCAATACATGATTAAATTAATTAAACGTAAGTTTGAATAATTGAGCTTACTTTTAAAGTATCACAAGTATTCACAGTCTTCCCCCCGTTCATCATCAATTTGCTCGAGCGGGCCGAGTAACATCTCCCATATGTCCTGTCTCATGCTAGTAGAGCCCAAGGGCATTTGCTTGCTCCAGGAACATAAAGAGCCTCCAATCCATTCCGAATGAGGTCTATAATTTGCTTACTGGTATTTGGCATATCAAATACAACTTAATGGTGATTCCTTGCCAGGCTCTTCCGTGCAGGTAGCATACTCTTGTAGGCATCTCTAAGTCCAGCATTTAGCGATGAATTACGTGAGCCGGGCTGTGATGGACTGGTCTGCTGGGCGGAGTTCTGACGTGAAGAAGTCTGGATGTGGAAAAATGGAGGCTCCTCATGGAGTGGGGGGGGTCGTCTGGCTTGTTGCGGGCCCTCTGCTGGGGTAGTGGGCCAGGGCTAGAACCCACCATCCCCTCCCGGCGCCTGAGACGGCTGGTCGCCAGGGAAGCCGTAGCAGCTCTGCACAGCCCATGTGGGAGTCTCTGGACCCGGATACCTGAGCCGATTAAAAAAAAGACTGCTGCAGGGTGGAACTTGATGAGCCTGGCTGTGGGTTCTCATGTTTAGCCTAAGCCACTTATTTAAACTTATGTTTGCCAAGTAAATGGCTTTTTATGTTTAGTTATTTAAACATGAGTACTTAAGTAATTTTAAGTACTCTATGTCCTCAAATAAAATTTTAAAAATACAATTTTGTTTCTGGGCTTTGTGGTCATGCCAGTGATGCTCAGGGATTACTCCCTGGCTCTGCACTCCGAATTATGCTTGGGTGTATAGGGAAACCCCTACGGGATGCTTCTTGCAAGGTAAAGGAACCTGCGTTGGCTGCATGCAAGGTAAATGCCCTCCCCTGCTGTGGCTGTTCCTCCAGCCCCTTATAATGCTGTTCTGTAGTTGCCCGAATCACATTTCAAATGCCCAATGAACACTTTTGACTATAGTGGCTGAAGTATTTGATAAAAACAGTTATGCAATATTTGTTGCATCCCAACAAATAATAATCATTTGCCATCCCAAATGATTATATTTAGACTACACTATATAAGGTAGTAATTTTATCTTTTTAAGGGAAAGAAAATAGAACATAGTTTTTAAAAAACTTGAGTAACAACAAAAATTAAAGGCTATCACTAATATTGTAAGTTTTAATTCTTTTCCTTAGATTTTTGGCTATTTAAGAGAAAGAAATGATTTTACTTTGGGTAACATATTTTGAATGTTTGTGTTTTTTTCTCTGTCTTCTACTTGCCTTCATGACTGTCTCAGCTCCAAATTTGCTAACTTTGTGGCTGTCCTTTGTCTCCCTATCTATAAGGAAGTTTAGGAGTCAGTCATACTATAATATACTTTTTTTTTGTGCTTTTTCATCAAGTATTTTCTTAATCTTTTATTGCCAACATCTAACAAATACTGTGGGATCTAAAAAAAAATATTAGTTGAGTAACTTGAAATGTTGTCAAAGAAATTTGTAAATTTGGAGCTTACCAAAAAAAAAAATCCCCTACACTTCCTTTTTTTATTTCTGCTTAGTAAATATGATTGAGATGCTAAAATTGGAGTGAAAACTTTGGTTTTTTTGAAGGAGAAAATCAATGTTTTGTAAAACATTGATCATAGCAATTATAATATAGTTGATAAAAGGAAAAAGAGAGCTTGTGTTTGGAATCTAAAAGACAGTGGATAAAAAATATAGACATTATGATGAAAACTAATGAACTCAAAAGTGGGACTGAATGAATTTTTATAGCATGATTTTTAAGTAAATAATGGCAGAGTAAAAATGCATATATTATATCCCGAGAGTATTCTCAGTCTAATAGGAGCCTGGCTAAGCTACCTGTGTTGTATTTGATATGCCAAAGAACCAGTAACAATTATGGACCTCATTCCTATGACCTGAAGAATGGTTTGAGAACTCCTCGTGTTCCTGGGTGAGCAGATGCCCTTGGGCTACACTAGCGTGACTGAGGATGGCTATTGATATTTACTGGTGTCCGGCTCCAGCAAATTCCATGATCAACGGGAAGACCAGTGATATAAGTGATCTCAATCCCAATAGCCCAATCGTATTCATTACGATATAACTCAGACCCTCCATATGGAAGAAGTAAAAAATAGTTTGCTGGGCCTGGAGGGGACGTAGGCAGGTAATGTGCTTGCCCTTGCCTGCACTCCCGAGCTGGTTTTTGGTCCTATTTCCCAGGATGGTCCCCAACAGTTAGCTGGGAATTGATCCCCTGACAGCAAAACTGAGGATTCACCCTTGTGAGCATGACCAGGTGTGAGCCCAAAACAAAAGCTTAAAAACAAAAAGTTATGCTCATCAGTATTTAACATTGTTCAGGAAAAATATTAGGCAGTAACTTAGTTAAGAAAATGGGACAAATAATAGCAATGATAATGGTAATTATCAATACCATTGAAATAGTAAGTTATCAATCCGGCCAGGTATGCTGGCCCAGTTACTCTCACACATGGGGCAGAGCTGTTCCTTGCTCCTCCTGTGCAAAACGTTCATGGGGCAAAGTGGGAGGCATGGCGGGTTCTAGCCCTGGCCCAGCTTACCTGCAGAGCCCACAACAAGCCAGACCACCGCTCTCCTCACTCCACGGGCGCCGCTGAGGCACTTTCCACTTCTGGACTTCCCTCTCTTCAGAACTCCACCTAGAACCAGGTCATCACAGCCCGTTTGCGGCCATGCTTCTCAATAAATGCTTTATTTGGGAGGTGTTTAAAAAGAGTTTGCCTCCCGCCTCGACAAGCCTGGCGAAGCTTCTCGTGTTGTATAGTGATATGCCAGAAATTCGAGTAGGAGTTATATTAGGTCATTGCCATGACCTAATATAATGGTTTGAGGCTCTTTATGTTCCCTGTAGCAAGCCGGGTGCCCTGGCTCACCACTGGCATGAGACAGGACACACAGAGACTAATACCAGGTCCGCTCTAGTAATGAGATGATCAACGGGGAAGATCGTGATCGGTGATCGTGATAATGGCAAAGATAGGGCTAAGTTTTCGTTAAAGATGGAGACTAATACAAGGTGATGTCTCATTTCCCCAAAATGTTTAAACTTTTAGTGTAACCGGCCAAAAAAAACCTGTGAAAAGCGTTCAGCTGACATTACTATTTATAAGAATCAATGTGTGTTATCATTATGTATGTGTTTTTAAAAGGTGTTGTAAATACATATTTTGAAAAAGTTCCAAAAATAATGCCGCGAGATTTGGAAACCAGAAATAGTATAGTTTGATGTAATTGTAAGTTTGTTTTTTAGTCAACAGTTATGCAGCTGAAAAGCTTACTTAGTTACACTCTCAAATTAAATTCATGAAATAAAGATACTGCTTATAAAGACAAAAAAGTAAAAATAAAAAGCTGGTAAAAAAGCTGGTAATGTAATCTTAAGTTAATGGTGTTGAATATGTCTTCAATAATAACTGTGAGTCAACATTTGAACAAAAGTACCATTAGGAGGAAGCTTATAAAAAAAGCAGTTCAGAATGAGATATAATTAAATTCTTGGTTAGGATAAGTAAATGGCTTAAAAATCTTGAAATCAGCATAAAATTAACAATTCTAAATGAAAAGCTTTTCATTATGTGATTTATTTGGAGACATTTACCCTGTCACGTTAACACACTTTCAGAAACAATGATCCTTCCTTCCTTCCTTCCTTTCTTTCTATTTTTTTGTTTTTTTTTTGAGGGGCCTTACCCAGCAATGCTCGGGAGTTACTCCTCGCTCTTCAGTCAGGCAGGCTCAGGGTACCGCATGGGGTGAACGGGATTGAACCCCAGGGCAGAAGCTGGCACCGTGAGCTGCACCGCAACACCCTCTGTACTTCCTCTCTGGCTCTTGAAAGAATGATGTTTTAGATAATGCGTTGATGTTGTCTTAGATTGGTTAAAATTCATTAGGGAATAGTATTCATTTGCAAAATTAGTTTTTATATTGTTTAAGATCATAATCCCAGAGCTAACAGGTAAATAATTCCCTCCCAAATGAATGCTAGAAAGTGGGAGGATACATTTTTAATGTAACATTTTATTTACTACTGTATGAATATAGATTTTTGATTGTTTACTATAGCACCTTTCAGTTCATTTATAGAAGAGTGAAGACATC
>JAJIBD010033881.1:0-36467 GCA_021461705.1 Cryptotis parvus | reverse complement strand
GAAATGGCTGTGATTGTGGTGCATGAGGTTCCTCTGGCTTCTTCTGAGGCTCTATTGTGGTGGCAGGCCAGGACCAAAAACTGCCCTCCTCCTGGACGCCTGTGATCAGTCTAGCACCAGGAGAGCCTATAGCAGCTCTGCCCCTTGTGTCTGTGAATCTGGCTCCTGTACTTAGTTTCTGATAGTTCCTTCCTTTAGTCCAGTTTCACCCATCAACATACCATGGTTTATGTATGTGTATGTGTGTATATATATACATATATACTCACAGATTCATACTCACATATTCAAAAATAGAAGGAAGAAGGAGAATAAAAGAAGAAAATATATAAGCATATATATGCACACACATATATTCAAAAATAGGAGAAAGGAGAAGGAAAGAAAAGAAGAAAGGAAAGAAATACTTCTGGATAATCTATAAACTCTTTTTTAATTTAATGGTGTTATTAGATCAAGTCTGCATTTTCCTCCAAATGGAAAATCAGAAAAAGAAATTTAATCTAAAAATAAAACAAATTCATTTCTTTAATGCTCAAACACTTTAAATTAAACTTCTGAGTTCTTTAATTAATTGTTCACAATGAGAACTTGCTCACAGAAACTCCTGACAGTTCAGTGTTACTTCAGGCTATATATAATGTTTTACAAATGAAAGTTAAAGCATCAGAGGCCAGATATAATCAGCCTGTAGTGGAAGAATTAATTTCAGAAAAGTTGGAAGTCGGAAAGTTCAAATTATTAACCTGTATACTAGAAAATGTGATAGGTTTTCTCCTGTGTACAGTGGACTCTCTTGTCTAGTGGTTTATCTAATTAATTTACATATAATAATAATCATTCACATTTTTCTTAACAGACTTATAAGGAAATATTTAAATTCATGATATACATTGATATTGCAAAGATAATGGCTTAAGCAACACTTGCAAGCAGATGCTTGGATTAACACTGTTGTCTATGTGAGTACTATCCAAGCCAGGGTAGAGATGAGTTCCTCCTTTCTTTAACTATGGGGCCATGCTCTGGAAGGTGCAGTGATGACAGAGAAATTCAGGAGTTTTGAAACTGGAATGTTGAAATTCCTTACTCTGTGTAATATAAATAGCATCTGTGAAAATGTGTAACTAAAGGCCAGCACAAATCTGCTAGTCAGAAATTGTATCTATAGTAGATTCTATGAGATCACAAGCAAGAAATTTGAATTTTGTTTTCATCACTTGTATCACTTGTCTTCCCGTTGTTCATCGATTTGCTCGAGCAGGTGCCAGTAATGTGTCCATTCAATCCTATAGCGTGCAAGTACAGCCCTAGGGCATCTGCTCACTCCAGGAACATGAAGAGCCTCAAACCTTTCAGTCAGGTATGGGGAATGAGGTCCATCATCGTTATTGTACTTGGCATATTGAATACAACACAGGTAGCTTGCCAAGCCCTGCCGTGCAGGTGGAAAGTAGGAGGAAAATAATATAAAATTCCAGGTCACATGGCTAAACAGCAAAAGTAATGAGTGAATTCAGAAGACTAGTATATGAGCTGCTATTAAGTTAATGCGATCAATTATCATTGCCCTCAAATTTCATTCTCAAACTTCACCCCTACTGCCAAATAAGCCCAACATCCTCCAGAACTCTTTAAGAGAATAAAACCCATACTAATTTTACATGTATTAAAAATGAACTTTTTATAGCAGAGTCTATGCAAAGTGCTGTTTTCATTTCCTTGTGTCAAATACTGCGCTTTTAATGACATTGATCTATAAAATGATGGTAAAATGTATGCTATGTCATCCAGGCTATAAAATAAAAGGTTTGTAATACAGATACATATTTTAGAATTATAGATACAAAGACTGAAGTGTTAGTAACTTCATCATAAAGAGGAGTAAAATGACATCAGGAAAATTGACAATGAGTCCATAATCTGGAAAATTACATCACTGCTTGTTTTTACTGAAACACACTTAGTTGTCATCTAACCTTTTAGTGCAGAGAACAAAGTTATGCTGAAGGCAAAATATTCCTGGATAACCTGTGAGATGAAAGTGTATTTGCATATGATAACTGTGTTATATGATACAAATTATCATGATATTTCTTCACTTAGGAAAAATATATGACACATGGTCTCATATTCACTTATACGACATTACTCATTTTGCATTTACACCTAATATTTATCTTTAATATATTTTCAAAGGAAGCAAATAGCTAAGAATAGTACAAGTTATTCATCCTTTATAAATACAATGTGTATATGGTGTTAAGAGGCACCAACATATGAAGTATGTTTTTAATATTAACTGAAAAATATATCTTTCTCTTTACTGCATAGTAAAAACATAAAAAGTCTTGTAATCTGACTATTGCAGTTAACCTAACTAACTTCAGGTTCTTGCAGATAGCAGGTAAGAACAGCATGCCCACCCACCCCAGTCCCTGCAAACAAATGTCTTCAGTGTAAGCCCTTTTTTTACAATATACATAGGCACAACAATGAATATTGACTGTTTACTTGAACCAACAGCAGCTTCAGTAGATTTAATAGGAGTCAATTAAATAGGAACTCAATGACAAAACTCAGTGACTCAGACAAAACCGGCCAAAAATCACTAGGATAGTGACTGGAGCATATATGTAAAACAGTATCTCTACTTTTTATCTGTATCTGCACCTTAATTATGACGTATGCAAATAAGGGTTTGTGGAACTGACTTGACTTGTTGTATATTTAAATTACAGGGATCACTCCTCCCTTACTCAAAATCATAAAATTAAATCTACCAAGTGATCCAAGAACACTAAGAAATGATTTAAATAAAAATATATGGATCCATGCATTTTTGCAGCAATATTTACTTTTTCTAAGACTTGCCAAACACATACGCATAGTGACAGATTGATGGATAAAATGGATGTGATATACACACAATGAACTATACACAATGGAATGCCACACATACAGTATGAATAAAAGCGAATCCTTGATTTCTTTTAACAAAATGGAACAGTGGAGGAGGTCATACTAAGTATAGAAAGTCAGAAGGAGACAAACATACTAAATTATTTCCCTCACATATGTGATAGAGGAGCAAAATAAAGAAATGTTATAGTCAAATTAAAACAAACCATTAAATGCTGATTGCATATATATAAGCTCATCAGAGCATACTCACTTTGTTGCTTACTGAGTTAACATGCTTAATTTCGTGGATAAAGAGGAAGAGTGTACATAACTTGGTAGTGGGTGTTGCTATGCAATACATATTTTGAAGACATAGGTAGCAATTTTTGTGAAATTAAGGTCCTAAAATCATGTACAGTCTTATAAACCAGCTTTACCTCAATAAAAATTATATTTTTCCAGGACAGAGTGATAGTCCAGCCGGTGGGACATTTGCCTTGTACGCAGCCAACCTGGATTTGATCCCTGGCATCCCGTATGGTCCCCCAAGCACTGCTAGTAGTAATTCCTGAGTGCAGAGCCAGGAATAACCCCTGAGAATTACCAGGTGTGACCCAAAAAAGCAAATATAATATATATATATATATATATATATATATATATATATATATATATCATCCCGTTCATCATCGATTTGCTCGGCGGGCAACCAGTAACATCTCCATATGACCTGTTTCATGCAAGTAGAGCTCAAGGGCACCTGCTTGCTCCAGGAACATAAAGAGCCTCAAACCATTCCATCAGGTCATGGGAATGAGGTCTATAATTGTTACTGGTATCTGGCATATCAAATACGACACGGGTAGCTTTCCAGGCTCTGCCGTGCGGGTGCACACTCTTGTAGTCATCTCAAAATCCAGCATTTATTGATGAACCGCGTGAGCCAGGCTGTGATAGGCTGGTCTGCTGGGTGGAGTTCTGACGAGGGGGAAGTCCAGATGTGGAAAATGGAGGTCCTCATGGAGTCGGGGGTCGTCTGGCTTGTTGTGAGGCTCTGCTGGGGTGGTGGGCCAGGGCTAGAACCTGTCATCCCTCCCAGGAACCTCATGAGCAGCTGGGCACAGTGAGAGCCAGTAGCAGCTCTCACTGTGCCAGTGAGAAATATATATATATATATATATATATATTTATATGTATACACATACATATATATTTCCTTCAGATTGGACCCCTAGAACATTCAGCTGCTCTGCCTTTTTAATTCCATCACTTCCCCCATTGTTTTTACACCTGCATTGCTCTGCATCTGTATGTTTACTGACTTAACTAATTTATGCAATGTATAAATTATTATGATTAAAGTAAAAATGTGATCCAAGTATCACAAAGTTTTGATGTGAGCTGGGCTCTTGTTTTTTGTTGCTTGTGGGTCATGCCCAAGGGGCAATTCCCACCTTTGTACTTGAGGAGATCACTCCTGTTGGTGCTCAAAGAACAATGCAGTGCTAGGGATCACACCTGGGCCTCCCTCATGCCCATGCAAGTTAAGCATCTCCCTGCCATATCTCTCCAGCCATCAGGTGCATTGAAATTACTTGAGACATGTATAACACTGGTTTTGTGGTTTTGTTCTATGACAATTTTCCATGTATTCTGGCATACCATGACATGCAACTAGTATGTAACTACTGAGAAAATAATGAATAGAGCTAAAATAATTAAGTAGTGAACAGATTTGTAGCCAAATATCTGAGTCATCATATCAATAAGTGATGTGATAGATTATTATTATTGTTATTATTGATAATATGATAGATTGTTTATTCATGTGATATATTATTTACAAATTAACAGATTTTCAGTCTGAAAATATGTCATCATATCATTTAATAAATATTGTGGATTTTTTTTCCAGGTAACTTAAGTGCTCTAAATACTGATTTCCTATTTTGAAAACTATGTATCATCAATCAATGGAAAGACTAAAAGTGATGTAGATGGTATATTATAAAGTGCATGATCCATAGAAACTACACAGTATATTCTCTCTTCTAGCATGGCTTGGAAACCAGACCTCTGCTCTGGGATTTTAGTTCTGTGGCTTTACTAATGTTGTAACTATGGGCAAGTGATTGGCCCTTTCTGCGATTCAGAACTATCTTCTTCAAAGGATAAAATAAGATCGCTTATCACAAATGACTGTTTAGAAAATTAAATAAATGTGTTTCTTTGAGTGTATCACAATATAAAATACATAATAAATATTTGTAAAAATATGTACTTAACTGTTAATCAGTTATAAAATATAGGACCCTTGTTTGTTCTCTTTCTCTCAGTAAAAGCAGTCATTTCCAGTGGCTCTGCTTGGACCCTATCTACTTGCTACATGAGATATTACACAAGTCATGAATCATTTAATGAGGCTCCTTAGATCTCTAAAATAATTAAACTGTATTAATTATATGTAAAATGATATTAACTACTAAAGTTTCTATTACTGCATCCTTAAGGACCTTTTGTTCTCTGATCAAAACACTGCATTTGGAGTCCAGTGCAATAGCACAGTGTGTTTGCCTTTGCACGGGGAGCCAACCTGGATTCTACTCATGTTTCATGATAAAGATCTATAATAAAGTGCATAGTACTATATAAAAAGTAATCTGCTTTTTGATCATCTAAAGATTGTATTCTCTTTTCTCAGCCAAGTTTTCAATGCCTTGGTGACAGTTTGGATGCAATTGAACACATCTGGTCCCACTGACATTGCTTTGCTTTTACTGTGCTCGCATAAACTCCAGCCATTCTTTTCAGAAGGATCATTTCATTGTTCATTTAGTCCAAATGAGGTAACTCAGTGCAATGTGCTTTCAAAAAATAAGTCATTTCTTACCACCTGTAGAGACAAAGTTTACTGCACTGCTTTGCTCCTGGTAAATACATGTGTACTCTCTGAGCATATTACCTGAACATAGTATTTACTTTTTTTACAACCATAAAAAGCAAATTTGAAGAGAGTTAAAATGATTGAAAAGGATATATGCTATTTTCATTTCTAGCTAGTTCCATTTTCCCTCTGCTGAATGAAACTGATAATTCCTATAATCTTCTGCAAGAAAACTGGGTACTTTTTCTGGGATATCTCTTGGGATAGTCTACTATTTTATATAATTTATATAGAGCAACATTAAAATTTATTAAAATTCTTAGAAGACTTAAGTAACCCCCAAATCTTTTGACATTTTCGAGCAAATATGTGCACTCGGATCTTTGAGAGATTATCATTTGTTTAAATGGGAAAATCATGAGGCCGTGTTAAGACTGAACCAAAATATGCAAACTTTGTTTACAGTTTTCTTTTGAAGATAAACATACATTCCAATGTATTAGGCAAGATTTAAAGCAGAATGAAAACCTAAACTTAATAATGTTGCTACTTTTACTTTCTGGACAAATAAACCGAATATTTCTTTTATGTATGTTTTTGTTTTAAGAACTATTCTCTTTTGTGTGTGTGTGTCACACCCAGCAATGCTCAGGGGTAACTCCTAGCTCTTCACTCAGGAATCACTCCTGGCAGTGCTCAGCGGCCATATAGAATCCCGGGATCAAACCCAGGTTGGCTGCATGCAAGGCAATTGCCTTACCCACTAAACTGTCGCTCCAGTCCTTTAAGAACTATTCTTAAAGTATCAGGAGATATTCTCGATTCTGTACTCATGAGAGGCACTGGGGGTTACTCAGGGGAACATTTGCAGTGTCAGAGAGAAGGACCAGAATTGGGTGGATTCAAGGCTAATAATGCATTAACCCCTTGTTATCCTACTATCCTTCTGACCTTAACCCCTGTAGTATCCTACAATCTTTCTGACCCTGAACATGCATTTTTAATTATGAGTCAGTGTGGTTAGTAATGGTGACTTTTGCATTCTGTTATACCTTCCAAAAAGTGATGCTGACATCTTTCTAGTGTAGGTATCTTTACTCTAATTCTACCACAGAGAGAGAGAGACCTTCAAATATCCATGCTTGATCTAATTCACTGTTTCTTATAATGAACTTCTTTTAAAATGTACTGATATACTGACATTAATTGTATATGATAAAAAGTAAAAATAAAAAATTAAAATTAAGAAAGTTTTTAACTATGTTTAAGGCCAGAGACCTAGCACAGGGGCTACTGTATAGGCCTCATATGTCATTGAGTCTTTCTTGATCCTGTGTCCCTCATCTGGTCCACCAAGCACCACTAGGATAATCCCTGAGCACAGAATCAGAAGTAAACCCTGGGCACCACTGAGTGTGGCCCCAAATTCCCAAACAAATTTTAAATTTAAAATAGTTTTACTTGTGTTATAATATTAATATTTCACAATTCATGTTTATGGATCACTTATTTTCTACATATAGGAGAGTTAAAATAAAAATAAAAGACTGGTCCAAAGTCACAAATATATGAGCTTTGTGTACTATTTATGAAAACAAATAGACCCTGTTTTCTGACTTAGGTTATATAACTTCTATGACATTATGCAATCTCCTTTCTCATAAATACTGTGTCATATGGTAAATAATTTTAATGCTATATATAAATGTAAAAATAATTGATTATATTTTATGTATTACTACTTCTAATGTATGTGCTGTTTCAGTTAATTTAGTCATTATATAGGTACTTTTCAATGGATATTGTTTAAAATATTGAACATAATTTTTATTGGGTATAGTATTAAGTAATCACTTGTATCACTTTTCTTCCTGTTGTTCATTGAATTGCTCAAGCAGGAGCCAGTAACATCTCCATATGTCCTGTCACATGCTAGTGGAGCCCCAGGTCATCTGCTTGCTCCAGGAACATGAAGAGCCTCAAACCATTCCTTCAGATCATGGGAATGAGGTCTATAATTGTTACTAGCTTTGGCACATCCAATACGACATGGGTAGCTTGCTAGGCTCTGCCGTGCGTTTGGGATACTCTTGTAATCGCCTCTTATCTCGCGCATGTATTGATGCCCTGCATGGCTCGCAAAGCAGCCATGCAAGAAAGGGAAAGATTGGCTTTTCTGATTGGTGGAGCTCTGACGAACTGTGGAGTCTGGATATTGAAAATGTCAGCCTTCATTATGTGGGGTTCCTCTGGCTTCTTGCGAGCCTCTGCTGGGATGGTGGGCCAGGGCTAGAACACGCCTTCCCTGCTGGGCACCTCATGATCAGCTGGGTACAGGGTGAGATGATAGCAGCTCTGCCCATGTATCTGAGTCTGGATCAGCATAGCTGGGCTTTAAATATACTGCTGTAGGGTGGGACTCCGATGAGCAGGGCTTGTGATCAGCTCTTCTTCTACTTAATTTAACATATTAAGTAGTATATTAAATTAAGTTTATAAAAATAATTCATATTATAAAATATTAAAAACAATGCAGTTAATGTCATTCATTTTTTTTAAAAAATGTAACTGAATAAGGAGAGTTTTGTGGAAATAAACTATATCTTTCAGTGCAACACTCTAAGTGGGTTAGCAATAATTCAGAATGTATATTGTTCTGAGGAAATCCGAGAACAGAATAATCTCATGGATGCACATGCTGCCTGAGCACACATGCTGCCTGAACCCACATGGCTGAGCACATGTGGTGCCCGAGCACATGTGTAGCCCGTATCTCCCCTCTTGAGATGTGTACTCTCTCTTACTTCCCCCCCTCCTTCCCTTTTCTAAAATCCCCTTAATAAAACCTGTTTTACTTCACTGAAAGAAAGAATGATCTCATGAATCAAATGCTTATTTACAGATAAATTGACAGAATTATTAGCAGAAGAAAAACAATTTAGCAGAGAATATTGGTAAAAGCTCAAATAGCACTAGGAGGGATGGCGGGTTCTGGCTCTGGCCCGCCACCCCAGCAGAGCCGCACAACAAGCCAGATGACCCCCCACACTCCATCGGGCCACCATTTTCCACATCCGGACTTCCCTCTTGTCAGAACTCCACCAGCGACAGCCTATCACTGCCTGTCTCATGCGGCTGCTTGCAGCCGCGCAGTTCATCTATAAATGCTATATTTAGAGGTGACTACAAGGGTATGCCACCTGCATGGCAAGCCTGGCAAGCTGCCCTGTTTTATTTGATATGCCAAATACCAGTAACAATTATATTAGTTCATTCCCATGACCTAACATAATGGTTTGAGGCTCTTTATATTCCTGGAGGCGAGCAGATGCCCTTGGGCTCTACTAGCATGAGACAGGACATATGGAGATATTACTGGTGCCCACTCTAGCAAATAGATGATCAATGGGAGGATAGCGATAGTGATAGTGATAGCATTCAAAGCATTGAATTAATTGGAAAGCATGTCTTCTTTGAGGAAGAATCTATTCCATGCCTTTCTCCACTTCCTAATGGGGTTTTGTGCTTTGTTGTCATTACATTTTATGAGTGCTTTATACATCTTGTATATTAGCACTTTGTCAGTTGTGTGGCAAGAAAATATTTATTCCCACTCAGTGGGATGTCTAGTTATCTACACGTCTTTTTCCCACAGTGCAGAAGCTTCTTAGCTGGATGTAATCTCATTTATTAATTTGTCTTCTGTTTTCTTTGCCAGTGACATTGAGTCATTGTAGATGTCGTTGAAGTAAATATCACAGAGAATTCTATGTTTTATTAGATTCAAATCTAATATTGAGGTCTTTTGAGTTAAGTTTTGTGTATGCTTTGCAATAAGGCTTCAGGTTTTTGTCAGTGGTGCTTGTTTGTGTGGAGTCCACACCTGTGCTCAGGACTTAGTCTTGGTTGTGTATCCAGGATCCCTCTGGTGGGACTCTGGTGACCACATGGGTGCCTGGTGTGTGTCAAACCTGTGTAGGCTGCATGCAAAGCAAGCACCCCACTGACTGTATCATCTTTCTATCACCTCCAGGTTTATATATATATATATATATTGGTGTGTGTGTGGTGTGTGTGTGTGTGTGTATGTATATATATAGCCTATGGTTATTAAATTTACCTTCATGGGTTCGATATATATATATATATATATATATATATATATATATATATATATATATATATATAAATATCACTGTCTTCCCGTTCATCATCGATTTGCTCGAAGCGGGCCCCAGTAACATCTCCATATGTCCTGTCTCATGCTAGTAGAGCCCAAGGCATCTGCTTGCTCTAGGAACATAAGAGCCTCAATCCATTCCGAATGAGGTATATAATTGTTACGGGTATTTGGCATATATATCAAATACAACACAGGTAACTTGCCAGGCTCTGTCGTGCAGGTAGCATACTCTTGTAGGCATCTCTAAGTCCAGCATTTATTGATGAACCGCACGATCGCGGCCGCGCCGAACCGGGCGCTGATAGGCTGATCTGCTGATCTGCTGGGTGGAGGTCTGAGGAGATAGAAGTCTGGATGTGGAAAATGGAGGCCCTCATGGAGTGGGGGTCGTCTGGCTTGTTGCGAGGCTCTGCTGGGATGGTGGACCAGGGCTAGAACCCACCATCCCTCCCGGGCGCCTCGTGAGCGGCTGGTCACAGGGAGTGCCAGTAGCAGCTCTGCCCCATGTCTGGGAGTCTCTGGACCGGCATACCTGAGCCGGATTTAAGAAAGACTGCTGCAGGGTGGAACTTCGATGAGCCGGGCGCTGATAGGCTGGTCTGCTGGGTAGAGGTCTGACGAGAGAAGTCCGGATGTGGAAAATGGAGGCCCTCATGAAGTGGGGGTCGTCTGGCTTGTTGCGCAGGCTCTGCTGGGATGGTGGGCCAGGGCAGGAACCCACCATCCCTCCCGGGCGCCTCGTGAGGGGATGGTCACAGGGAGAGCCAGTAGCAGCTGGCTATTTATATAAATATATAAATATAAATTTATATATTTATATAAATATATAAATATTTATATATATAAATATATATAGCCTATGGTTATTAAATTTACCTTCATGGGTCGATTATATATATATATATATATATATATATATATATATATATATATAGCCTATGGTTATTAAATTTACCTTCATGGGTCAGTTTTCGTTCCCTTTCCATTCAGAAATTAAAGTGGAAATTTCGGAATTTCCATTCATAATGTAGATTTTAGTTTGCTTCTGTTGCAGGACTCCTAAGGGCCGCTGCATCTGCTCTGGATTGCCTCCCAAAAATCACTCCGTAGATAAGGGGGGTAGTCTAAATGTGGCAGTTTATCTGACCATGTATGCTGTACTAGCTGGTATAAATATTTTCCCATGCTATCACAATCATCGTGGGACTAGCTAGATCTTACCAGCATATTAGCCTGGCCACGTAAGGACACCTAAGTAATTAGACCAGAGAGAAATGCTGTTTGCTACCAAACAAACAAGCATGGCTCCCTGATAAAATATAAAACTACAATGAAGTAGAGGAGACTTGTGAAGGCTTGGAGAAATATTTAACTGGCATTGGTGTTGATCTTTGGTACAGTGACATGCCATCTCAGAAACCCCCTTCTCTACATTTCAAAGGCATTCCCCCCCGGCTCAAAACATTAGCACAGTAAAGGCCCTAGGTGAGATGCAGGGAGGGACTACCTAAGGGCATTGGACCCTCCCCTGCTTTCCATAACAATGGGAGGAAGGTCTGAGTTGCGGGGGTACAAACTTGCCGGTTCCAGCTCTCCCTGGCTTCTTCTTCCCGGTGGGATCTCTCCTTGTGAGCGCGTTTATTCCCCTTGGAAGTTTTTACACGTGGTGGTCGCCATCTTGGCCTACAGGTGGCTGGGGTTCTAGCCTGGAATCCTAAGCATCGGGTTTTTCCTTTTGCTGATTTGTAGGTGCCTGAACCTGTGATAAGTAAAGCTTTTTAAAACCTCATCGGATTTCTGAGTGTTCATCCATTCCTCGCCGGCTTCGGAGGTAGAAGGGAACTCGCTTCCCGGCACTGTCGGGGACCCCGGCGGAGCGCCCCGACAGCTTCCATTCAGAATTCACGTGCTCCTTCCGCCTACTCCTCCGCTCTCTCCCAGAATGGGAAACTAACTGAAAATTGAAGTGAGAGTATCAAACAGATAGCCAGTGTGAGGAAAATCTGGATCATAATGGCTTCTTTTTTTGTTTAATGGATGGTCTCACATGTATATTTTCTAATTAGAAAATACTAATTGAGACTTGACACATAATTTTTTATGCAGTAAGTAAGCTAAAGTAACATGTGGTCATTAAGATTTGGACAGGAAATAACAGGTGTAGAGGGCGGGGCTTGAGTATGTTGTGTAGAAGTGGGCTATAGTTCTGTATCTGAACTATGGAATCAACAAAACTGAAATTATGAAATACAAAGTACAGCAAACTTTAAAAAGTGTCAAAGAATCAGGCTGGGGCAGGAGAAGGAAAACTGACAACCTTGATGAAGGAAAATTGACACTGGTGGTAGGATTTCTGTTAGAAAATTGTACGCAAAACTAACTCGACTGTTAATGTCTTTGTAAAATAATGATGTCTAAATAAGACTATTTTAAATAAAATAAAAATAAAATTGTAGTTTCAAATACTGCTTTGCATTAACTGCTTTTAAGTATAATTGCATTTACATATTTTAGAAACTTTTTTGTTTTATATCATTACTTGTTTAACCTTTAAGAAAGGGTATTTGTACATTTGTATGTCACTTTTCAAATTTCTCTCCTCCTTCTTGTGTAATGTAGGTGGCCAACCTGGACTGTTTCCCTGAGACAAAAAAATAAATTATTGAACTTTTATTTAGGAGTGCCTAAATTAATTACAGTCTCATCTCTAAATTAGAATTATTGTGAGACTAATACCCAAGGACAGTAGACACAAGGGTCAGGATAATTGGTCCATGAGTGGAAGCTTGCCTCAAGTGCTGGGGGACAAGGCAGTTGGTGTAGGTCTGAAAGTGATGGTTGGAAGTGATTTTTCTGGATGGAAGCTGCTTGCCAAAAGTGAGTGAAGGGCCAACATGATAACCCCTCAGGCTCTGTGTTGCAAATCATAATGCCCCAAAATGAGGGAGAGATAGATAGATAGAAGACAGAGTAGAAGATAGAAGATGATAGATAGATAGATAGATAGACAGATGATAGATAGATAGATAGATAGATAGATAGATAGATAGATAGATAGATAGATAGATAGATAGATAGATAGATAGATAGATAGATACATAGATAGATACATAGATAGATACGAGACATAGATATGAGAGAGAGAGACTGGTGGAGGGATGGGTTCTGGAGCATTTTATGTCTGAAACCTGACCATGAACAGCTTTGTAACTGTAGATCTGACAGTGATTAAATTTTTAAAAAGTTAATGTTATATGTTCTTGAGCAAATGTAATGCTGTATCCTAGTACCTTCTAAAATAAATAAATAGAAAATAAATTATAGTCATTGGGGCCAGAGGCATATGATAGGGCTTATATCACATGGCCAAAAAGTTTATTCTTTGCACAACTGCTACACTCTGTGGAACACAATTTGAAGTATGTTCAAAAAAACTAAGCAGAAAACTACCATATGATCCAGAAGTCCAAGTCCTCCTGGGTCATCCAATAACAACACCTCAATAAAGATTAGAATAAGCAAAGCTATCACATTGCAATGCTGTTTACAATAGTCAAGGGATGTAAATAATCCAATTCCCCAAAGAGAGGGAATGGATAAATTTGTGGTATATCTGCACAATAGAATTCTCAGGCATAGAAAAAAAAAATGTGATCTTGTAGTTTGCCATAACCTGAGTGGAATTAAAAGCCGGATGCTAGGTATAATCAGTCAGAAAGAGAAAAACAAATACCGTATTCATTCTGTTATTGTGACCTGGACACAGAGACATGGGGCAGAGCTTTTAGTGGCTCTCCCAGTGCTCCCTGATCATGAGGCATCTGGGAGGAAAGGCAGGTTCTAGCCCTGGCCCACCATTCCAATAGAGCCTCCAAAGAAGCCAAAGGACCCCCAAAACCCTGAGGGCAGCTATTTTCAACATCCAATTCCACATCTCATCAGAGCTCCACCCAAGAGAAAATGATCTCTCCCCATTCATCAGTAAATGCACGAACTGAGAGCCTACCTACTACTGAGAGTATTCCACCCACACAGCAGAGACTGGCAAGCTATCCATGTTGTATTTGATATGCCAAAAACCAGTAACAATTGTAGACCTCATTCCCATGACCTGAAGGAATGGTCTGAGGCTCTTCATGTTCCTGGAGTGAGCAGATGCCCTTGGGCTACACTTGCTCTTGACAGGACGTATGGAGATGTTACTGGTGCCTGCAGATTAATGAACAACAGGAAGACAAGTGATACCACATGGGGTCTCTCAAGCACTGCAGAAGTGATCCTTGAGCACAGAGCCAGGAGTAAGACTTGAGCACATACAAATTTGGGCCCAACACCACCACCACAAAAAAAAATGAAATAACAAGTTTTAAGTGATATTCTCTCTTTAAAGTTATTGATCTGAAATATAAGAGGCTAAAAGACTATGCAAATTGAACAAATAGCTAAAAATAAATCTAAAGTGTCAAAAGCACCAAAGTGAATGTATTTGGAAAAGTGGTGATCTGCGAAGAAGTTGTTTCTACATTTTTCTAGTTTTAAATATCAGCTATAGTAGAAATAAGTACAAATTTTAGATTTCTACAATATAAATGACTCATTCAATTTTGTGTAGGATGTTAAGTTGTACATCTTTGGAAGATGAAACTTTTTTTTTCTTACAAGAGGTGGCAAAAAACATTACATTAGTCCAATTTGATGATTATTGCTGCATTTTACTGAAAGTTTAATATTTTATCACTGAAATTTCTTCTGGATGTTTCCATATCCAGTAGTTAGTTCAATATTCTAACAAATGATGATTATCTAACTTTGGAATACATCAGAGGGAAAAAACAGGCTGCTGATCCTCAATAGAGTTCCCTGAATGAGAAGGTTTGTGATAGAGCATGAAAATTTGTTTTACTGGGTTCGAATAATAGTAAGGTGGGTAGGGCATTTGTCTTGCATGTGGCCAACTCTGGTTTGATTCCTGGTTTGATCTACAAGCAGCACCAAAAGTAATTCCTGAGTCCAGAACCAGCTGTAAACCCTAAGCTTGCTGGGTGTGACCCAAAAAAGAAAAAAAATACATTTGCTTTAATATACATTCCCACAGTGGTGCTGATTGTGCTGTTGTGAGATCCATATTCAAATGGCCAATGTACTAGACATTCACCATGGATTTAAAAAAAAGGAAAAAAAGAAAATATTTGTGCTTTTACTCTTTAACCATTTCAGTCCTTTCTTCTAAAGAGTACTGTGTCTCTAGATATTGCCTATGTAGTGTTTAAAATCTCAATCATGAGTGATTATATGTGTGGCTTAATGCTGCTGTGGGTTTTTAATAAGTTTGTTTTTAACTAATAGAGTCACTATCATTTCAGTTTGACTTGAGGTGCTATTGTTTTCATAAATTTTTCTCAAGTATACTTGATTAAATTATTCAGGAGAATTAATAAATAAAAGCATGCCAGTCTTGTTGCAGTTTTCAGAGGCATATATCAAGAATCAACAATTGTTGGGGCCAGAGAATTAATGTAGCAGGTAATGTGCTTGTCTTGCATATTGGTGACCAGGCCTTGATCCCAAACATCCTATACCATTCCCTGAGTACTGTCAGGAGTGACTTCTGAGTGCAGATCCAGGAGTAATCCCTGAATATCACCAGGTGTGGCCCCAAAACAAACAAAAAATCAACTATTTTTTCAGAAAATATTGTTTGGTTGATTTGGTTTACTAATAACCTCAAATGGTTCTTTGCAGAAGCTATTTTATATTTAAGTATAAGAGCACATATGTGTGTGCATATGAACTTATGTATGTGCATGTATATATATATATATATACACAAAATATATATATATATATGTATCCCCTTCTAAAGAATACTGTTGATTTTGCAACTGGAATTAAAGACTGAACTTATGCTTTCCCTAAACCACAGGGTTTGAAACAGAAAGATACATAAGTTCATTTACATGGAGGAAAAATAACTGATTTTTATCTTCAGGTAAAATTCTCAATCACATTTTACTAACAACATGATAATCTCAAGAGAGCACTATGCTTTAGCATTAAAGTATTACACAACATTGCAAATCTTAATTCTATCAAGCATTAAGTGGATGTACTTAAAATGCAAAATTTAGTGAATTAAGAGGAAAATTTTTATGCTTTTCAGGTATATTTGTACCTGAAAATTTTACACTAGTAAAATATCATTTACAATATTCAAAGATGCTTTATTTCTCAATCGAGTATAACCGCAATGACCACTCCTTCCAGAAATTCCAACTGGAATATTTTAGCATGAATTTAAGATCTAGTGAGCAGGGAAGACACATTAAAATGAGGCTTAATGGGTTGAGTTAGGTTGTAAATGATTGCTGCTTTTATTGCTTGAATATAACACAAAATCCACCTCTGCTGTGTGAAACAGTTCTGTGTAAGCCTTATGATAGTCAGAATAATGACTTTCTATAACATTGAATTGAATCTAATTGCAACAAAGCACCTAGAAATCATGAACTGATTCAGCTTATTTTCACCAAGGAACTGTGTTTTTAAAATATGTCTTTCTTTAATAAAAATTTGATAGTCCCAAAAGTAAAGGTCCTAAGAAAATCAAATAAATTTTATTTAGTGTCTTTCTCTGAAGAAGTCATGGATAATCTTCTCCATTTCCTTTCTGGAGGATGTGATAGATCCATCAGGATGCTGGAGGGCAGTCATCTTGGTCTTATAGTTGGTGAAGGACAGGTGGGCATTGAAAATGCTTTTCCTGGCTTGGCTTCTGCTGCATCTTCCAGTATTTCTGCTCTTTCCTCTTTGAGGTCTTCTTTTATCGCTTCTCTGCATGAGGTCTTCTTTTATCTTCTTTGCAAGCTTGGATGTTAGCATTTGGTTGCCTGAGGCTCCTGCCTTGCCACGTTGGCGAATGAGCTCGAGAGTTTTTGAAGACAGGCGTCCTTTTGTGGTTTATTTCCTCTCTCTGCATTCTTAGCACAGTCATGGAGGTGCTGAACCAATCTGTTGTATTCTTCATCGATGTCATCAATGATGTTATCTTCCCATGTTGCCGCAGTGGTGCCAAAGAGTTCCCAGTTGGTGGTATTTCTGGGAGTTCTCTTCTTAAACTTTGCAGCCTTTTCTCCCCATTGTGTGAAGTAGAATTTTTCATGAAGGAGACAGTGGTCCGATCCTGTTTGGAATTTTTGGGATGACAGCAACATCGGTCAGGCAAGACCTTCAATTGAAGATGATAAGGTCAATTTCATTGTGGAACTTTCCACCAGGGGATTCCCATGTCCAACGTTTCGATTCAGCCTTCTGGAACTGTGAGTTCCCATGAATGGTCTCGGTGAACATGATGAACTCAGATAGTCTCTCACCCTGTTTATTCCATTCTAGGCCATGGGTCCCGATGTGGAGTTCTTCGGCCGATCACTCGGTCCTATCTGGCACTAAAATCACCGATTGATCTTGTAGAAGGTGTGATCTTTTTTATAGAACTCCTCCAGTTCCATGTAGAATTTCTCAGTTTCTTCTTCCTTGTATGTGGATGTTGGTTTGTAGACAACAAAGATAGAAACTGCTGGCAGTGGGCCACATCTCTTCAAGTGTAATCATCCTATCTGGTTTGTTAGGCATTCAAATGAATCAATGTTCGTGGCCATGTTCGTGTTGACAAGGACACCGACGCCACTGATGCCTCTTTCATCACATGTTCCAAGGAACAGTTCTTCTCTGGTGTCAAAAACGGCAAGATGCGATTGACACCTCCTTGTCTCAGTCAGACCAATGATGTCATACTTGATCTTTTGCGCTTGCACCATCAGGTCCTCGATATATGTTTCCGTTGCCAGTGTACATGCATTGAAAGTACAGACTGCCATTTTAGTCTTTCGCTTTTGGCAGCTTAGTGTTGCCAAAACATTTTGGCAGCTTAGTGTGACCCTGAAATTTTACCAGGCCCTCCTTGTTTGTCCTTCTTAGTGCTGCCATATTAAGGGCTTTTTCAGGGTCAGGAAGATGAACATTTTCATTTTCAAGGAAATGGAGAAGATTATCCTTGAACATTTTCAAGGATATGGAGGATTATCCATGACTTCTACTCAAATCTCTTTGATAGCCATGTCCACCTGCCCACATATTAATTCCGCAGGATGGATATGTCATTCCCAACGTTCTCTCTTCTGAAATTCAACATGCCATTTCGTCAGTAAAGAAGGGAACAGCAACAGACCCAGACAAAGTCAGACCCGAACACCTGAAGAATCTGCCTTCAGTACTCATCAATACACTGGCTTGGCTCTTCACACACTACCTGTCCGAATGCAAGATGCCCTCCCATTGGAAAACCAGCAAGACAGTTCTACTGTTCAAGAAGGGAGACCTCCATGTTATTGGCAACTATCACCCCATCTGCCTGTTGCCTGTCATCAACAAGCTGTTCACTCGAGTCACTCTGAACAGGATTGGCAGAACATTAGATGAAGGGCAACCATGCAAGCAATCTGGCTTCTGAAAAGGATTCAGCACAATCGACCATATCCATACAGTAAACAAGCTCATGGAAGTTTGTAGGGAGTTCAGGATGCTACTCTGTCTCACGTTCATTGGTTTAAAGAAACCCTTTGATTCTGTGGAGACTGAAGCGGTCATCGAATCCCTAGCCAAACAGGGCGGTCAAACCCTAATACATCAAGATCCTTCATGAGCTGTATTACGGATTCACCACCAGGATCTCACCATTCTACAAAGAAGTGATCATCAATGTCAAAAGAGGGGTTCGACAGGGTGATACCATTTCACCAAAGCTCTTCACTGCCATCCACGAGAACATCATGCAACAATTAGAATGGGAAGGAATGGGAGTGAAATTAGATGGTCGGCAATTACACCACCTCCCTCTTCACTGGTGACATCATTCTAATAACAGCAAACATTAGCCAAGCAGCACAAATGATGGCTGACTTCGACCGAGAATGTGGAAAGATAGGTCTACAGCTGCATCTCAGCAAAACTATGTTCATTAAAATGAACTAGTTCCAGAGGCCCCATTCACTCTCAATGGAACAAACATCTATGAATGCAGCAGTTATGTGTACCTCGGTTGAGAAGTCAACATGATTAATGACCTAAAACCTTAGCTGTGAAGGAGGAAGAGAGTGGCATGGAATGCCTTCAAAAGCATCGAAGAAATAGCAAAAAAGAAAGAGAACCTCCGGCTCCGGGCACATCTCTTCAACTCCACTATTCTCCCTGCATTAATATACGCCTCAGAGACCTGGGCCCTAAAAAAGCAGGATGAGGGATGTTATTCAGGTCTGCCAAAGAGGAATCGAAAGAACTATGCTTGGAATACCATGCCTCACTCAAGTGAGAGAAGGAAACCAGAGCTCCGACCTCCGCCACTGTTCCAGAGCCAGGGATGCTGTCTCGTTTGCCAATGCATTGAAAATCAGATGGGCTGGACATGTAATGCGATTTGGAGATGACTGCTGGAGTAGAGCTGTTACCGACTGGATCCCACAGGATGTCAAAAAATCACGTGCCCACCCACCTACAAGATGGTCAGACTTCTTCGGTCAAGCAGTTTGAAGCTCTTTGTACTCCTGAAGCAACCAGATGCCATTGGGCTACAGTGGCACATGATAGGGTCAAATGGAAATATTACTGGCCCCAGCTCTAGCAAATTGATGAATAACGGGATGTCAAGTGAAGTGATCATGTGATCTTTCTCTGAATAATTGAACACATCCAATGTACGCACAAAATTACTATGTATTCTAATTTAAAACATCTCTCTAATTGAAAGAAATTTCCTTAAAATATTCCCCCTAAAATACTGCATGTCATAAGCTATCATGAATACTTTAGCTACATCATTTCAAAAGATAAAACATCATTGAATTAAAAAAATGTATATAGTTTTCAGTTATGAATCACTGATAATCAACAGGTGAAATCAACGCAATCAATATGTGTATCCTAACTCCTCAGTCCTCTGACTACTTCTCTTCCCTTTTGGTCAAATTATAAGACCACTAATTGGTTTTATATTCTGAAGTTTCATTATTTTATTTAGTTCACCTCTTTTTCTCTGAACACCATATATGAGTGATATGACATATCATTTATCTTTTTGCATCTGACCTTTTAATACCTTCTAGATCCATCATGGTCTTGGAAAATGTAATATTTTTACTTTCTCTAACTGAATTCAAGTATTTTCTTCAACTATTCATCAACTGATTAGAACTTTGTTGTTGTCAGTTATTTTCTATTATAAGTAACTGCAATAAAATGGAGATACATGTATTTTTCAGAGGCTTTGAATTTTAAGGTAAAAATCTAAAAGTGGATCATGGCAATACACATGAAATCCTTGTTTTTAAATATTGAGGAGTCTCCACACTGTTTTCAGTAATGGTGTGCCTGCTTATATGACAATCTAGTAAGGGCTCACTTCTCTACAGTTTCCATAGCTTTCTTTAGAACTTTTGATGTGATTTATTAAGTTATTCACAACCTTTGTCTATTTATTTTTCTTCAGAACTTCATGTTCTACTTTCTAGTTGTTAATTTTATTTCAGAGCTCATTTATTCATTTATTTCCTTTTCTTAGTTTTGGTTAGCTTTTCTGAGCTTCATATAATGAGCTTTTCCTGAGATCCCTTATATTGCTTTGACCTACCTTTCAGAGTTTTCCTCTAATTTTTGCAGTTCATTATTCTTGCAATTTTGACCTATTAGGTAATTATAATTTTCTGTGTCTTTGAAGTCGGATACTGGTGAGTTATTATCTCCTTCTGATACTAAATTCTGTTGAGTTACCCTATTTCCATATACTATGGGGTATTTTTTTTTGTAGTTTGCTTTTTTTTTTCCTTTTGCTACTTTAAGTTTTACTTCTATTATTAGTAGTTTAACTAACCTAAAATATTCATCTTTTTCAATTTTGACTACTTGATGAGAACCAGATCACATGTAGTAGGTTTGCTATAGCAGGTCCTCACTGGTGGCTTACGGGGACAGAAGGAAAGAGAGATGATCATTTCTTCTGTTCCGCTTCTGCCATCTAGGCACCCACTGTGAAGTTAAGCCTTACCCAGGCCTTGCAAGTACTTGTATTTGACTCTCTGAAGAAGAATTTCAGGGGAGATGAGCAGTGAAGTAAAAAACAGATTTTATTTGGAGGTTTTTAGGAACAGGAAGGAGGAAAGAAAGTAAGAGAGAGTACACATCTCAAGAGGGGAGATGCGGGCTACACATGTGCTCAGGCGCCAAAAAAGTCAATCACTCCCTCGCATTTTATTTCTTTAGGTAAAGTGTTAAAAGTAAATGAAAAATGCACAATTTTAAAAGTGAATAAGCCAGAGAGAATAAAGAAGTACAGAAGTGTTTCTGCTATGTGTTTTTCGGTCTCTAGGGTATATTCCCAGAAGTGCTATTGCGGATCAAATGGGAGCTCAATATCTAGCTTCGGAGGAATGTCCATATTGTTTTCAAAAGGGCTGGACCAGCGGCACCCCACCAGCAGTGGATGAGAGTCCCTTTCCCACATCACGCCAGCGGTTGTTCTTGCTGTTTTGGATGTGTGCCAGTTCTGTGGTGTGAGATGGTACCTCATTGTTGTTTTGATTGCTCTCCCTGATGATTAAAGATGAAGAGCACTTTTTCATATCACTATAGCTAGAATCTGGAAACAACCTAAATGCCCGAGAACAGAGGACTGGCTAAAGAAACTGTGGTTCTCTACACTATGGAATATTATGCAGCTGTCAGAAAGGATGAAATTATGAAATTTACCTGCAAATGGATGGACATGGAGTCTATCAGTGAGTGAAATTAGTCAGAAGGAAAAGGACAGATATAGAATGACTCATGCATAATAGGATATAGATACCAGTGTTTTAATAAATATGGGAAAGGTAATGGCAGATTAAAACTCACACTGAATATACACAAAGAGACTTAAGTGATTAACTCTAAATATCTGCGGGCTAGCCACAATGTGTAAAATAAGAGGGAGAGAGATGCAGAGACAGAGAGAGAGAAGAGAGAGAAAGAGAGGAAACTGGGGTACCTCTAAGCGGGTGGGGGACGGGGGAGGGGTACATTGGTGGTAGAAATGGGGCACTGGTGGAGGGTGGGTGCTGGAATACTGTATTACCAAGAACCAATTATGAACACCTTTGTAATTATGTTTCACGGTGGTATAATAAAAAAAAAAAAAATGTTCGGAAAAAAAAAATAAAAGTGAGCTATTGACAAATTGTTACAAAGTATCTCATATATGTCCTGGTCAAGAGACTAAACATTTGAGACTTGAGAGATATACAGTGGGTAAGTTACCTGCCCCTTGAGGTGTTGCAGGTGTGGCTGTGGGGCCTGGCTGCATTGACACGTGGCAGACAGGAGACAGGCTTGTCTACATCCAGGACTCTGACCCTTGGGCCCTGGATGGTAGATGGTCTGACATTGAAAAGGACTGGGTACCTTGGGATGAACCCAGAGTCACTCCAGAGCCTGGCAAACTACCCGTGGTGTATTCATTATGCTAAAACCAGTAACAATAATGGACCTCATTCCCAATGAATGGAGACATTACTGGTGCCCACTCGAGCAAATGGATGAACAATGGGAAGACATGTGATACAAGTGATACAAGTGGAAGTTACTTGCCTTGAGGCTAACTCGGGTCTGATCCCCAGGAATGCATATGGTTCCCTAAGTATGTTTAGGAGTAATTACTAAGCATAGAATCAATAGTCATCCCAGAGCCCAGCAAAAACAGAAACAGATCATTATCAGTGCCGTAACCCAGGAACTCCTCAAGGCCCCTTCCACTCTGTCATGCTCTCGATCCTCAAAGATCACTATGTTGACATATAACACCATAGAGTTTTCTTAGTTTGGAACTATATGTAAATATAATAATGTGCAATCTTGTGTAATCAATTTCTCCATTCCACATTGTATTTGTGATATTTTCAATGCTGTGTGTTATTTTTTTTTCTATTTTTATTAAGGCAATTTAATTTACAGTAATTAATTTTTTTGTATACAACGTTTAAACTCTGCCCCAACACCAGAATGTCTGTTTCCCTCTACCAATGACCAAAAGACCTCAACCCCCAAGTAGGTTTGGGTCTATGGACAAACTAAACACTGAAAGAGAAAACACACACACATCATTTCACTTGTATCACTTCTCTTCCTGTTATTCATCAATTTACTCAAGCAGGCATCAGTAACATCTCCATACATCCTGTCACATGCTAGTGTAGTCCAAGGGCATCTACTCACTCCAGGAACATAAAGAGCCTCAAACCATTCACTCAGGTCATGGGAATAAAGTCAATAATTGTTACTGGTATTTGGCATATCAAATACAACATGGGTAGCTTGCCAGGTTCTGCTGTGCGGTGGGATACTCTTGTAGTCGCTTCTCATCCCGTGCATTTATTGATGAACCACGTGGCGCTTTGCCACCATGAGAGCTTATTATCAGCTCTTCTGCTGGGTGGAGCTCTGATGAGATGGGGGGGAAGAATTTACCAACCTTTAAGAAACAGTCGCCCCCTTTTTTGGGTAGGACTCCTCGGCTGAGATCCTTTCTCTTTGGTGGGAGACATGGGCCTCTTGTATGGTCAAGTTCTCACCAGGCGGGTTCTTTTCATTATATTGGATTACGGTGGAAACTCGCAGACATGGGGCAGAGCTGCTACTGGCTCTCCCGGACCAGTCGCTCATGAGGCGCCCGGGGTGGTGGGTTCTAGCCCTGGCCACCACCAAGAGCCGAACAAGCCAGAAGACCCCCACCCATGAGGGCCTCCATTTTCCACATCCGGACTTCCTCCGTAGACCTCACCAGCAGACCAGCCTATCGCCGCTACGGTCACCCTAGAGTCTTTCTTAAATCCGCTCAGTATCGGTCAGAGACTTCAGACATGGGGCAGAGCTGCACTGGCTCTCCTGTGACAGCCGCCAGAGGCGCCCGGGAGGGATATGGGTTCTAGCCCTGGCCCACTATCCCAGCAGAGCCTTGCAACAAGCAGAAGACCCCCCCACTCCAGAGGGCCTCCATTTCCATCCGACTTCTCTCTCATCAGACCTCCACCCAGCAGACCAGCCTATCACGCCCGGCATCGAGTTCCACCCTGCACGTCTTTCTTAACGCTCAGGTATCCGGTAGAGACTGCAGACATGGGGCAGAGTGCTACTGGCCCCGGACAGCCGCTCAGAGCGCCGGGAGGGATGTGGGTTCTAGCCCGGCCCACATCCCAGCAGAGCCTTGCAACAAGCCAGAAGACCCCCACCCATGAGGGCCTCCATTTTCCACATCCGATTCTCTCTCATAGACCTCCACCCAGCAGACCAGCCTATCAGCCCCGGCTCATCGAGTTCCACCCGCAGCAGTCTTTCTTAAACCGCTCAGGTATGCCGGTCCAGAGACTCGACATGGGGCAGAGCTACTGGCTCGCCTGTGACCAGCCGCTCACGAGGCGCCCGGGAGGGATGGTGGGTTCTAGCCCTGGCCCACCATCCCAGCAGAGCCTCGCAACAAGCCAGACGACCCCCCACCCATGAGGGCCTCCATTTTCCACATCCGGACTTCTCCCGCAGACCTCCACCCAGCAGACCAGCCTATCAGCGCCGTAGCGTTGGTATGGGTTCATCAATAAATGCTGGACTTAGAGGTGCCTACAAGAGTATGTACCTGCACGGCGAGCCTGGCAAGCTACCCGTGTTGTACTTGATATATGCCAAATACCAGTAACAATTATAGACCCCATTCCGAATGGATTGGGGCTCTTTATGTTCCTGGAGCAAGCAGATGCCTTGGGCTCTACTAGCATGAGACAGGACATATGGAGATGTTACTGGGGCCCGCCGAGCAAATCGATGATGAACGGGAAGACAGTGATAAGACAGTGAAGAAACAGTCCCTTTATTCTTTTCTGAATTAGTACAGAGGATATTTTTTGGCAGTTTGATACAGAGGATATTTAGTTTGATGTCAGTGTTAGAGTGAAGTCACAAGGTAAAAAAAGTTCATATTTTAAATTTAAATATTAATTCTCCTTCCTGAGCAATTATTGAAATAATATTTAATGGATAAAGCTTTTGGAATATTTCATTATAAAACTACTTGTGGAGGGGGAAGCGATAGTTCTCAGGTAGGGCATTTGCCTTACATGCGGCTGACCTGGGTTCAATCCCCAGCATCCCATATGGTCCCATGAATATGTTAATGTAAATGCAATGAATGTAACCAAAAAAACTAGAAAGTATGCAGAAAAGAATAAAATATCATGATGTTTGCCATCCAGTTTTAATTGTGTTAAATATTAACATACTTCTCATAGTCTTTTTCTGCTTGTTTATCTATGAGATAGCTATAGATTTGTGGATTACTATAGAATCTCTAAGATCTCTGTCCTGTTATTTATCCATTTCTGTTAGACAGTTTACAGTATCCCCTTGATAATTTATAATTTAGGAGTTTTGCAAAACTATATTTTATCCTAAAAAGGTATTGTAGAAACCTAAAGTTTGTCAAGAAATTCTTTTTAGAAATAGCAAGCGTTTTAGAAACAAAACTTGAAAATCAATTAGGATGTAAATATTGCCTAAAAGATATAGTATGCATAAGGAGTATAGATTTTTCTCTGACAAAGAATAGAGAGAAGATTAGAAGTATACATCTAACACATTGATGTCAGCTGAATCATCAGTACTCTGTGCCAAATCTATCACTCAGTTTATTAGCCACTGAAATTAAGTACAAATTAAGTTTTCCACAAGCAGTTTTTTTTTTTGCCTTTTGGGTCACTTCCAGCAGTGCTCAGTGTGTCCTTCTGGTTCGACACTCAGGAATTACTTCTCGTGGTGCTTGGGGAACCATATGGGATGCCGGGATTGAACCCAGTTTAGCCACATGTAAGGCAATACCCTACCTGCTGGACTATCACTCCGGCCCTCTCCACAAGCAGTTTTATAACGAGATATTCCAAAAACTTATCCATTACATATTATTTCAATAAATAGGAAGGAAAGTTAATATTTAATGTCAAAATGTGAACATTTTTTACCCTGTGACTTCATTCTAACACTGACTTCAAACTAAATATCCTCTGTATCAAACCACCAAAAATATCCTCTGTACTGATTCAGAAAAGAATAAAGGGGCTATTTCTTAAAGGTTGGTAAATTCTTCCCCATAATTTTTTCCCTCTAGTTAGTCTGGGAAAATTACAGCCTTGTACTGATTTTTTCTTCAGTAAGGAAGGGATTTTATAAGACAACTAATGACCATAACACTTGAGAATTTTCTAAATGCTATTTTCTAAATGACTGTGAGCTTGCCTTTCTGATACTCTGTAACTAGTGATGATATTTTCATTGCCATGGAAACTTGCATCTCTAGATTGACATGACATTTTGCCTTATCTGCTTTCTGTTACGGGAAAAACTTTTGTTTTTTACTGCTCCTAATTGGGAAAAAAAGAGAAGTGCACATAGTCATGAAGGACTGGTTATACTGCACCCAACCAATAGAGAAAAGTGGTAGGTTGAGAAATGGCTTTATTAAGCAATATTCCTTTGGTTTAGAAAGTGGTGGATGCAGATTGTATGCAACAATCTTTCCCAGATTGTCAGGAGAAAAACAACTTAGATATGAAAAATCAAGGCAGTACATTTCTGGGAAGGAAATTTTATTACCATTGGGGCCGAGAGTGGTAGGCAAATTCCCCGTGTACTGGTTCTGTGAGGCATATGGGATTAGTTTCCAAGCTACCTTCCTTGTATATGCATTGGGAGAAAAAGAAGGTAAGAAAAACATCACTTACATTCTCAACAGACCAGACGCAGAGGAGTTTGCTGGCTTTAATTTTGAGTCCATCTCTTAATTCCCTTTGGGCTGGTTTCATGCATACAGGGAGAAGGACTGAAATTTACTTAACATCCCCTATAGGTCAGCACTGAGTGAGTTGTTTATCTACACCATAGCAATCAGTCCTCCAAGGATTCTGTGAGAAGGTGTCAATTTTGAGAAATTTTAGTACTTAAGTTTTAAGGTCATAAAGTTGTGAGGAGTAAAGCTAGAAACTGTCAAGGACTTGGTGTCATTAATTCCAAAATGGGTCTTCTGCTCACTGTTCCACACATTTTCTGAGCCTTCTTATTCTAACGTTCCCCTAAAACTGACAACAGCCATGTTGTAAGATACCAGTATGTACACTGCAATATGCATTTTTATATATTGTATTCTTAGTGTTTGATTCTCACTTATCTTCGTGATGTTCATTGATTTGGTCCAGCGGGCCCCAGTAACGTCTCCATTTGTTGGGAATGAAGTCCATTCTTTTTTACTGTTTGGGGCATATCGTATACACACGGGCAGCTTGCCAGGCTCTGCCATGGCTCTGGGCTCACTCCAGGGGGTCCAGTCTTTTCTATATCAGACCATCAACCATCCAGGGCCCATGGGGCAGAGCCCTGGGTGTGGCCAAGCCTGTCTCCTGTCTGCCACCTGCAGCAGGACACCGCAGTCACACCTGCAACAACTTGAGGGGCAAAAAAAAAAAAAGGCAAGTCATAGTTTGATTCTATATTCCATATATAGAAGATTGCATCCAAATCAGGATTGACTGATTATGCTTTACTTCTCCATTAAAATGGTTATTCAAATGATTTAATTGCCAGCAATGTGCATAAGAAGATGATGCCAATTAGTTAGGATTTAACTATACAGATGATGTAGATTCTATAAAGGAATTATGCATTTTATATGAATTTGCATATATAGAATATAAAAAGTTGCAAATATTAGAGTATAAAGATTAGTGTGTATTTGTTTAACATAAAGAGATATCTGTGAATTGCATGATCAATTTCCTAATCAGAAAAACAAAGGATCAAATATTCTTATATTTGGCAGGTTCAATGGTAGTGGGTTATCAGAACTTATTAACATTAGTACCAATAAAATATTGTTATATTTATAGCCATGAAGTTAAAACTCTATGCTGACAATTAAATTTTTGATATAATCTAAAGAAACTGATGCTTGAAACTTAAATATAATTTTTTACATTATAATATAGATTTTTCTTTAAAAATATGAGTGATAAATGAAAAGAGAAATTTCTTGGTAATGTGCTTAAAATATATTTACATAGTTTTGTTTTAATGCAGTATTGTTGTTCTGAAAGCATCCAATGTAGTTATATGACCTGAATGTTTATTGGACTGCAATTCACAGAGGGCAGTCAATTAAGAGACAAAATGGCTAGTCAAGAGAAAGCTTTATTAGTAACATTCTGGCATCTTACAGGACAGTTAACTAACATTATAGGAAATCTTATTGCTTGCCTTTTTCAGAGAATCAATTTTTATTGAAAATAATTGTGAAGTCTATTTTTTTGGAAAGGCAGTTTGCAGACTGAGGGCATCTGTGTGGTCAATAACTTCCGTTGGGCACGGGGTCCTTTGAGGCATGAGGGTTAAACCTGCATGTTATCTTACATGTTAGACTTTTAAGAGAAAGGAAAGATCAGAGAAGCGTTCTCTGCATTGTCAACAGGTAAGCCCAGAGCACTGTTGTTCATAATTCCGAGTCCAGCCTTTGATTCCTTTCTGGTCTGGTTTCAGTCATAGCAATAAAACAGTGAAAATTGTCTTCACGAAGTTTAGTTTTTGCAATGCAGTAAGTGAAAGGAAATAATTTTTATAATAGAGGAAAAGGCGTCATCATTCCTTAAAAACAGAAAACAGCATTCTTTTTGTTTTTTCTCTTGATTTCAACAAAAGATGTCCTCAAAAAAAAAACTCACTTTTTAGGCAGTTTGGGAACATTAGTATTTGAAGGCAAGAGAATTCCTGCTCGAAAAATATGGACAAAAAGACCATAAACTCTTAATGAACCAGTAAGTATAAAATCAGTATGATGTTTGCATAAGTTTAAAACTCTCATCACAGGGGCTGTAGCAATAGTCCAACAGGTGAGGCATTTGTCTTGCACACGTTCAACCTGGGTTCAATTCCCCGGCATCCCATACGGTCCCTCAAGCACCGCTAGGAGTAATTCCTGAGTGCATAGCCAGGAATAACCCCCTGAGCATTGCTGGGTGTGACCCCCCCACCCAAATAAAAAAAATAATCTCTCATCATAGAGGAGTGAATTGAGGTTGAGGAGAAAATAATTATTATAACATTGGCAATTTGAATTGTTTCTAGTGAATTAGTAGGGAATCAAGGGGGGAGGGTGTGTAGAAACAAGTCAAAGATGCAAAATTAAGCAGGAAAGTTCATGGTCATTCAGAAGAGCCTAGGAGTGCGTCCTGGAAGAATATCTGCCTTGCTAAGAAGAAAACTCTTTAGCAACGTGTTCTCAACATCACTCTGCAGTTCTGCAATACTCATCCTTGTCAATCAGAAGTGGTGTTTTTGAACTGGTATGATGTCATTGTAGCATAAAAAATATTTTTGATTGACAAATTATTCTGCAAAGTTAATATGCATAATTTACAGAGAGCAGAAATGCTAAAATGTTATTAATCTTGTGCATAATTAAAATGAAATTGTAGCCCTCAAAATAATTTTGTTTCAGGGGCTGGAGGTTCAACTCAATGGACTGGGTGTGTGCTTTGCTTGAGGGACACCCGGGGTCAATTCTCGGTACCACAGGTGTTTCCTGAGTACCTTCAGGGGTGTTTCTCTTTCCTCATCTTACTTTTACTGTAATACTTTGGGAGTATAAATGGTATCATATATATGTGAGCATTTTGTTTTTACCTGGGACATTAAGCTAGGTTTATGTTATGATAAAAATTCATCTCTAATGGAAAGATACAATATTAGCACATAAAATGTTTTGCTTGTAGAAGCTCTATATCAGAAGTGGTTCATTTTCTACTAGTAGAAGAGATAATGTTTGTGTATGACCAGTCTGAGTAGTGAGTAAATATTCTTCTAAATATTGATTTATTTAGCATGCCTTTATAATTGGGATAAAGAAATAAAACAATTCACAAGAAGCAATGAATGTGAAATAAGGTGGGAAGGTGGCCTCTTCTTGCAAAACAGTGTTCAGAATCATGTCCAGCTGCATAGGCTACAGAGAAAGTTTCAAGAAGAAGCAGGAGGTAATGTGTCCAGCAGAATTAAGATGCTGTTAGTGAAGTGCATATTTTAGAACTTTGGGGGAAACTCAAGCCTATTCATGAGGAGTAATACTGGCATGTTCAGTTGAGGAATATACAGTGGACATACATCACATATCTAGAAAAGGACAGAGGTATCCCTTCAGGGTTCTCTTTCACAAGAATAATGATGAAGGGAAAGGTGGCTTGACTTTTAAGGAAGGTTCCACTGTGATCTCAACTGACCAGTGTTATCCAAGCAGAAATCTAAAGCTCTTAGAAGTGCAGAAGTCTTCATATAAGTCAATCTTAGTCCATTCAAAGTCAAAAGAGTGCAATGAGCTGACTTTTACCTATGAAGAGCTAGTAACAGCTTCCAAACTATAGCACTCGGGGTTTATCTCCAGTGTGGATTTTTTTTCCAGTATGGATTTTTAATCCCCCTTTAAAGTGCCACATTGGAGTTAAATCATCTGGTATTTGTCTTTCTTTCTGGCTCACTTCACTTAGCATGTACTTCTATTCGATCTGAGCTAAAGTAAGCCATTAGCTATTCTCCTTTCTCAACGCTGAGGAGTGCTCCATTGTGTGTGTAAACCTCAGCATCTTTGTCCATAGGTATGCATATGTCTTTTCTACTAATCTTTGTGTGCTCTTGAAGAACATGCCAAGATGAAATTCCACAGTTATATGGAAATACAAGTATTAATTCTCCATGTTCCCCACACAGTGCTCAGGAGGCCTGGGAGCCCCACTTAGTGATTCAAACAGTCAGGTTGGTGGTTGAATGCAGTGCTGCCTGGACACTTTAGTTTCAGAATTAATCACCTTGCTGTGCTCTAGGGCTCCAGGGCCAAAGTTAAAAGTGCTTAGAGACCACATGGGGTCTGGATAAAACCAGGATCTCTGTTATCTCCCCAGTCCCCGTAGTCAATCTAAGTAAGTGAAGGAGAGTTCTTCACCACATTCCAACCAACACTTATTGTTACTTTTTTTTTTAGATTTACCATTCTTGTGAAGTGATATCTTGTTTTGGTTTGCATTTCCCTAAGAAACAATGATGATGAATCATTTTATATGTCTATTGATCTTTCTGTTGGGCATCTTTATGTCTTTGAGAAAATACTATTTTCTTTCACAGTGCAGAAGCTTTGAAATTTGATATTGAGCCATTTGTGTGTTTCTGCTCCTGTTTGCTTTGGCAATTCAGTTGTATCATTAATGATTTCTCTCAGTTCATTATTATGGAGAGGCCTATCTCTGCTTGTCAATGTATTTTGTAGAAACTGGCTTAAATTGAGTTCTTTAATCTTTAATCCATTTTGAATTATCTTTGCATAGGGTATACAATTGGGATCTGTTTTGTTGCTGTTCTTTGCCATGTAGGGAAAGGTTGGGAAAAGCACTGTGACTCCATCTTGAATCACTAGACTCCATCAGTTCCTCAGGGCCATGAGTTTACAACCTAGTAAGGAAACATGCCAGACCAAAAGAGCAAAGACATAAGCACCCAGGCATCAGGCCACAGATAACGGCGAAGCTGTGGCAAGGTGGTCGTGAGCAAGAACACTGGGGCAAGGAGGACTTGAAGAAGGAGACCTTGTTATGAGAACTTCTGTACTTTGTTTTGGCTGAGATAAGAATCTAATGGCAATACAATAAAATTAAAATATAAAAAGAATAGGCCATCAGAGTATGGAAAATACAAAGGCTTCAGTGACTTGGAGCCCCAAGTCACTCTCTTTAACTTGTGACCCTTAGTGATGGGCTTTCTGAGTCTCTTTGGTTGGAGGATCCTCAGTGTTGAGCTCTAGTTAACTTTCTATACTTACATTTCCTGCTTCTGGAGAATCTGTGTCAAGCAATGGCCTAACAGCGGCTATCCTGTGTTCCCAGATGTTCACTCCCACTGCTAATGTTCAACATAATTATGGAAGTCATTTCCTTAGCGGTTAGGAAAAAGAAAAGAGAGAAATCCAAGAAACAAAAATAAATAAAGTTGAGTGGAACTATTACTATTAACAGATAATAACATTGTAAGTGGAAACCCTAAAGAATCCACCAATAAGCTCTTAGAAACATAAATCTGTAATGTAAAGTTCAGGCTTCAAAACCGATGACCATAGAACTGTTGCATTTTTTATCTGTAAACATTCATATATGACTATGAAATGCACCCTTAATAGCTTTCTTTGTATTTGTTTTTGGGCTTCACCTGAAAATGCTCAGGACTTACTCCAGGCTCTGCGCTCAGAGCCTATGGAGTAATGGGTTATGGGGGATCAAACCTGAGCAGGCTGCATGCATGGCAGTGCATATCAGGTCAGGCCCATAGGAGACAATGTTTTTTAAAACTCTCCCATTAACAAGCATATAAAGCCATAAATTTCTAAGAATAGTTTTTAAAAAGAGAAAAATACCCATTTAGTGAAAATTATAAATCACTCCTAAAGGAAATAAAATAAGGGTCCAGGCAGATAGTACAGAGAATCGCATGCTTGCTTTTCATGGGGAAAAACGGGTGTTATCCCTGTCACCACATGTGGTCCCCAAGCCCAGTTCAGCGTGATCTCTGACCACAGAGCTAGGAGTAAGAATGCCCTGAGCACTGCTGGGTGTGGCCAAAAAAAAAAGCAAAAGTTTTTAAGGAGTTATTATCCTATAGTTCTGGAGGTTCAGAATTTTAAAATCATTATGTTGCCGGAATTAACTTACTTCTGATGTTTCCATGAAAAGACCCCATTCATTAACATTCCAAGTTCCTAAACTCTTCCTTAACTTGTCCCTACTTTTCTTCAAAGCATGGCATTTGCCTGTCTCTGTCTGTATTTCTCTACCACCTCTGCATCCATCATCACATTCCCTTCCCTTCTACATCATGCACATGAATAATTGATAGTACTATATCCACATAGATAATCCAGAATAATCTCAGCATCACAGCAGTCTTAATTAAGTGCCAAAGATTGAAGTCAGGGCTTCACATGCAAAGCAATTCTCACCCACTCTGTTATATCCTTGACCATTATTAATTGAATCATATGTGCAAAATCTGTGTATAATCATATAATCGTAGTATTTGAGACTTGAATAGTTGCATGTTTAGAGGAATATCAATTTGCTTATCCCAGTGGCATCCCTTATATTAATTATATCCCTTATATTAAGTAAATTTGGTTTGAAAGTTGTTACATTTAATCATTTGACAGAAACCATGGAATATGTTAGCTATCGTTTGCCTCCTCTAACTTACTTAAAAAAAAAACAAAATGTATGCTACTGTACCTGCAATAGGCTATAATTTATTAATTAATATTATTGAGGGAACTATCACCTTTAATGTACACCGAGACTTTAATGTCTCACCTTTAATGTTATAGTTCGATGTGATGATGATAATTATAAACTACAATAATTTTTAATCATGGAAAAGTATAAAATTTGATATTATAATTTTGGGCAGCAAATAGTTTAAAGACTTTTTTTCTCTACCATTTATTTTGTCACAATGTGCCTGTGAAGAAAGTTCTCAATCCAGAAGTCAGTATTTTTACTAGTACAAATAAAATTAGTTGAAAGCAGACAATGTTTCACAATAAAAATTTTGAGGATTTATAACATACAGAAGTTTTTGTATGTTAAATCTAAATATCTTAATGGGTATTTAGGAAACATATGAAATATCCCATATATTCTATAAGAGAGTCTTTTTATGTGAACCACTATGTTTTATCAACAGTTGCTCTTTAAGCAAAAGGCCATCATTTTGAAGACATTTCAATCACATATGCCAACTATTAAGTAAAAAGACCCAAGGTTCAAATGAAATATCAATATCACTCCTTTCAAAATCACTAAGTAATAAACTTTATCTGATATACTTCTATAGGGTATTTTTCCATGAATAAAGAAGCCATCATTGACTAATAGGTAAAAATGGATCATGTCACACTTAATATATAATAATGTATTTATTTATTTGTAATGGAATCACCATGAGATACATAGTTACAAGGCTGTTTGTGATTCGGGTCAGTCATACAATGTTCCAACACCCATCCCTCCACCAGTGTATATTTCCCACCACCAATGCCCTCAGTTTTCATCCCACCGCCCACCTTCACCCACCCAGTCGATTTTGATGGCAGACACTTTCCTTCTTTCTCCATCTCTCCTTTTGGGCATTATGGATTGCAATGCAAATATTGAGAGGTTATTATGTTTTGTTCCTTTACCTACTTCACCATCCCGTTCTTATCCAGAGTGATGATTTCCAACTAGCTTTGTCATAATGGTCCCTTCTCTTTCCCAACTGTCTTCTCCCCCAGCTCTTGAGGAAGGCTTCCAACCTTGTGTTGGAAGGATCAGAAAGGATCAATACACCTGGTCCTTATTTCTACTGCCCTTGGGTATTAGTCTCATATAGTAATGGAATTTATGAAAGGATAAATTAACAATTCTACTTCAGAAAACAAAAGGGAAAAATAAATATAACATATCCCATTGAAAAGAGATAAATATTTCTACTGCCACCATCCCCTCCTCCCCTCCAATTCCTTGATAAACTTTCAGTGCTAGACTCTGGGTGCCTCTTTCTTGTGCACTGACATCATCACGTTGGAGATTTCCTTCCATGAACTGTTCATGTCTTCTGACAATTTATATTTGTGATTCTGAGATTTGTCTTAGTTTTTTAATCACAAGATCATAAATAACTTTTTTGAAAAATAATAAGTTTTATACAAGAATAGAAATACTTTAGGCAAAATAATGCTGGTAAACCTATGTTAGTTGGCATATATATGTATATATACATATATATTCATATATATATATATAAAAAACTACCCCATTGGAATAAAATTTTTTTCAATATTATTTTACCTAAGTTCAATGATACTTTTTCTACATTGGCTCACATCTTAAAACAGCAAAAATTAAACTTGAAAACACCAGTTTCTTAACTATATGAAAAATATTATGGGCAATAATCAAGGAAATACTTGAACACATAGCCCCCATTACCAAAAATAAATCTTTCAGAGACTAAGATGAGGTTATAGTTTTTAAATTTCCAAAACCCCCTTTAAAAATATATGGTTACTGCACGGTCTTCCCCGGTTCATCATCTATTTGCTTGAGCGGGCACCAGTAATATCTCCTATATGTCCTGTCTCCATGCCAGTAGAGCCAAGGAGAACTGCTCTGCTACAGGAAAATAAAGAGCCTCAAACCATTCCATTAGGTCATGGGAATGAGGTCATATAATTGTTACTGGAATTTGGCATATCAAATACAACACGAGAAGCTTGCCAGGCTTGCCGAGCGGGAGGCAAACTCTTTTAAACACCTCCAAATAAAGTAATTAATTGATGAACCACGCGGCACCCGTGGACGCCGGGTGTTGGGGGAACGCCGCCGGGGTCCCGACAGTGTCGGACAAAGAGGTTGTCTTCTACCTCCGAGGCCGCCGGGAGAACAGATGAAAACTCACGAGTCCGGTGCAGTTCCCAAAAATGGGCTCTTTAATAGTACAAAAGCTCTTCCACAGCATTAGAAGATGGAGCAAAGGTCAAGAGCAAAGACCAAGCCAAAAAAGCCAAAAGCCGCAGGAACCAAAAAGCTGAAGGCTGAGGAACCCAAAAAGGCAAAAGGTGAAAGGTTGAAGGGGGCCTCAAGTCAGCCCCTTATGCTTACATAAGGAGTAATCAATCTCGGGAGGTTGTCATGCCAACAGGGGAGCCTAAACAGAGTGTAGTCCCTGCCGCACACCCTAACAAGGTATAACCAAAGGTTACACCAGGACTAATCCCGAGATTATCTCTTGTAGCATAAAAGCACCACTGGAGAGAGAGGGGCTGATATAAAGTAATCTACATCTCTCTTTAACTTCTGCGCGACTTCATGCTTAATCTAGATGGATTTTCCTGCAGGTCTTCTTATTATTATCTGCACCAGGGTGATTCTGAGTATCTTGTTCTCTCATAACTGCTGAAAGGAGATTACTTCCGCCTGCTTAGAGCAAACTAGTATGATCCTTCCTGCATGGATCTTTCGCCCCAGTCTCGAAAGCGGCAGCCGAAAGTTGGTAGTCTCCTGGTAATTCTAGCACTTTGCTACGTTTGGGTGCAGTGGGTATATGAAAGGAGCTGTGCCCAATCTAGAAAACATAGAAGTCTGCTGTAGATGTATAAGTCAGAAGTTGCATTCAATCAAGGTGACTTCTGCAGCAAGTGCCCACACCCTCTCTAGCAGGATGTTTGCATAGAGAGATCATTAGAATGAACATTGGGAGAAACTGGCATGAGTTGGCTGGGGTGAGGCATAAAACAATAAACTCCCAGATTGGCTAAACATGTCC